>CAVNYN010252976.1:0-17961 GCA_963692815.1 Nyctanthes arbor-tristis
ATAATTTGCCTAAATGGAACCAACGATATCAGAGTATTATTTGTTTATTTATTATTATTCTCTCTATTATAAGGTCAAATTGATTTGAAGGACAAGAAGATCTGGTGTTATTTCCCTTTTTCCCCCTTTCAAATTCAAGACTGCCGGGGAAGATATCTAACGACCTGAAAGTTTAATTTATTAATTAATTAACGACATGTCATTGTGGTATAGCTTAAATTAAAGGTCACTTTGTTTTGCGCTGGTCTAATTTGAATTTAAAAGTTAATTAATAACATATTGAACTCTTTTTTTTTTTTGGGTCTAAATTATTTACCTAATTTAATCAATTTAATTAATTTATTTATTTAAGCCACAAATTGATGGTTAGTTATAGAGGGGTTACATATTATCAAGTTTAGGATTGGGTCAGAATTTGTATGTCAACATTGGTCTTGCTTTGGAGATCGTAATTAATCATGAATATTTTTTATAGTAGATGTTGATCAAAACTAGTAGAACTTGATTGTCGTCGATGATTAAAGAAAAGAAATTTAAAAATAAAAATATTTCAATATATATATATATATATATATGCTTGTTTGATTCAGGTCGTTATATGCGGGTGTTGCGAATTTAATTTATAAATAAATAAATATATATAATTTATTTGTTAAATAAAAATCATTTGTTAAATAATTATCTCTAATTAATTTCATCATTAGGAATTAGACTCGTTTTCACTTTGTGGTATGATTCTAATTCTAATAGGATTAAGAATAATTGAAGTTATATATATGGGTGGCAACATACACAAATCACACAATATCAGTGATAGAGAGAGGGAAAGAACATTGAAAGAAATTATTTTCCACATGGCAATTTATTTTCATGCATCGTCATTCATTCAAGAGTTTTTCAAGTTTATTATGGTGCAAAGATTCATAAGAAATAAATTTTACAAACTAGTTCAAACTCACCCGACGTTTTGTCATACTCTTCTTTTTCATTTAAAATATTTCTCGAAGGTTGCTTATTATTAATAAATTCATGTTATGAATACGTGCATGTTTGGTTTTGAGAATTTCGTGACTAAATGCATGAGATCTTGAGAAATTGTACCAATAATTATATGTTTATTCGTGAAATTATTTGTGATTATATATTGATTGTAGACTTAATTAATGTCATGAGTATTTGGACTATTCGTGATATGAATTAATTGATATGCGTTGAGTCCACTAAGCATTCATATTAAATACTCACTCATTTCCAAAAACTGGCGAATTTAAGGTTTTAGAGCTGGTGGCCGGACAACGGCCAAAGCTACTAGTAAATAACTTTAGGATTTATATTTAATGTTTATCTACAATTCCAAGTTATTCATTTTTTGATTTTCAGATTCGAAATATCTTGGAAAAGTTTCTTTATACATCGTCAATAAGAATTATCCGTATTTAAGTATTTTGTCATTATTTCCACATTTAAAGTTAATTCTAAAGATAACGTAACGTCCTTGGTTTTTCTTACTTTGGCGTGTTACAAGATATATATATGTGTGTGTGTATATATATATATATATATATATGCAACCAAGTACATGTTTAATTTGCCACACTAAATACCTTTATTTATTTTACCATTGTATATTAATTATGTTTTCTAGGATTCCATTTGCTTTATCTAACTGGTAGAACTTGTGGGTTGGCGGTGGATACGCTTAGTTAAGCAACTGTGGCAGAATTAATTTTAATTAACAGAAAACAAGATTAATACAGATTAATCATTAGATTGCGTTTGAAAGTAAAGGCAATGAATAAGTCAAGAAGTTGTCTTAGCCGGCCACCTTTTTGTCGAATTTGGGCCACGGAATTACAAGTATGACAAGGATTGTATTTGTTAATTTGTGTAATTTAGATTTGGCATTTTCGTAGTAGAACGATGGCTACTATGCATCTAATGGCCACTTATATATGACTTTGGGTTAGGGATGGCGAATTTAACCCGAAAATCCGAATCTGATGGGGACTCGCCCCAATTGGAAACTGGGGAGGAGGGCACAAAGTTGTGTCCCTAATCACTAACGGGGCAGGGACGAGTTTTGGTGCCCCGCCCCGACCCCGCCCCGAAACCCGATTTTTTCATTTTTTGTTTTTTAAAGAAAAACTTTGTATAACATCATTAAGCCTCAATATATTATTATTTGTATGAAAAATACTTAATTATTATTGTTTATTAGGTCTTAAACATTATTATTTTAAGAGTCAATTGACACTTTTTTATACACATTATATCCTGGCTTCATTTTACTTCACTTTTGATATGGGATTCCATTTGCTTTTACACTATATCAAAATGGGAAGGCATCCCACATCGGATCCATAAAAATGTAAAATAAGGCCAACTGATTATAAAAGTTGATGCTTGTGACAAACGTGTATTGGGCTAATGATCCGTGTCTTGTGCATGGCCCATTTTTATACACACAATATTCTGGTTTTGTTTTACTTTACTTTCAATATGGGATTAAATTTGCTTCTACATCAATATAGGAAGACATCCCACATTGAAAGTATAGAAAAGTAGAATAAGGCCAATTTATTATAAAAGTTGATACTTGTGACACATATTTTTTGAGTTAATGAGCATTGTCTTGTGCATAGCTTAAATAATTTTCTTATACATATGCTTTCTTGGGCTAATATTTTGCGTGCATATACTCTAAATTAAAAAAAAATTTCGAGGTAGGGTCGGCGATTTTCCCCGCCCCGCCCCGATTCAATTGGGGATCGGGGCAGGGACGGGGCGGTGTAAAAAAAAAAAAATCGGGGCAGGGTCAGGGGAAGCCAAACCCGACCCCGACCCGCCCCGTTGCCACCCCTACTTTGGTTTTCCATCATAGACATGAAATGACGCGAGAAAAGACAGGTATTCTTTTTTTCTTGATAACTAACTACATAGCAGCATTTAGAGAACAATAATTTTTCGATATATCTAAAAAATATATATATTTTTGTGTGTGAGAAAAATAAATTGAGAAACGCAATAGATGTATTCTTAGACCATTGCGTTAAATTTAATTTCACAACATAAAAGATCAAATTTACATAACATTATTACTCTAGAGTTTTTGATAATTTGCCTTCAATTGATATTAGTATTTCTGATGTGCATTGCATATGAAACAAATATTTAAAAGTGATTAAAAATATATTGACTGATGCCAATGAGGCCTAGCCCATTTTGGTTAAGGGACTAAAGTTGAGACCCTGAGATATAGAGGTCTCATGTTTGATTCCCTCATACGGGGTTTGTCTACATTTTATATGTAGTTTATAGTCTCTTGTGTAAGAGTTTGATTTCTTGCGGTTCTCTGTATAGAGGTTAGTATTATTGGTTTCTACGAGCTGTGTTTCAGTAGAAGAATATATATATTTATATGCACTTGTACTACCATGTTACTAATTGTAATCGTAGTTCAATATATATATATATATTGACCGATTTTATTAAAAAAATATTACATTGACCGATACAATTTTTTCTAAAATCTAGTACCATAAGTAAAATGAATTAATATCACAATAAGTTATGATATGATAAATTTAAATACCCTAACGTATAACTACTTTGATTAGAATAATTATATTTTATTACCTATTATTGTGTTCAACCACCCTTTCGAGTCACAAATCTCACACCATTATCTTGGCATCTTTGTGTATAACACAGAACAACCAATGCTTTGGCCGGAAACCTCTTATGTTCACCAGAAAAGCTCAATTTTTCATATTCCACTTCTGTCACAAACCCACCATCAACACTATATCTCATCTTGTAGAGAAAGTTAAGGGCTTCTAATTCCATCAGTTTTGTGGTCAAGTTCACTAGTGTTGACAGTCGAGATTGGCACAATATCTTGTCAGCAATAATTCCGACCAGAATGTTGGGTCAGCAATGCCATGCTACGTCGAAGTCAGATGGGTCTCATTTCAAGTTAGTATCAGCCTAGAGCATGGTCTAGTAAATGCATTAAGAGCAAATGGGGGTAAACGAATAGGGTAAGATGGGAGGTAGGTGAAAACAACAATTTACCAGTAGGACTTATAAAAGTGGTGCAGTTAGGACGAAATTGGTAGACTTTAAAGGATTGTTCTTTCCCTCAAATGTATAATATCTCCCTCTATATATAGTGGGGAGTGCATGAAATATCATTACAAGTGTAGTTTGGTTGACACTTGGACCTATCTCTGGATTACACTTGGCACTTGTTTCTTCACAGAGTACAATTAGTAATTTCACCCATGCGTTGCACGAGATGATAATAACGGATGATATAAACAAATCAAGAAAATTAAATTACATTGTGTAAAAAAGATTTAAACTAGAATATTTGATCATTTATGTGTGTGTAAAGAAAAATATTATAGGTGCTACCCGTAATACGATATAATCGATAGAAGTTAAAACAAAAATTATTACTCCCTCTATCCCATCAAATTATTCTCTTTTTATTTTTTTACATCGATTAAGAAAAGTTAATTAATGATGTTTGAAATGTACAATTTTATACACATTTGATTTGAGTTAAAGATTAATCCATATTTGATCAAGATTAATCCAAATTAGATTTAAGCTAAAGAAATAATGATAAAAATCATTGATGTTATCTATACTTAATTCAAGTTAGAGAAAGATTTTTAAGAATCATTGATTTAATTAGAAGATATCTTTTATGTGAGAGGATATTTGTAGACAGCTAGAATTAAGAATCAATTATATCTTTTATTTAGGGTATTTAAATTATGTCAGATATAAGTGAATATCATTTTAAGAAATTAGGTTTGTGAGACATTAGATATAGAAAGCTAAAAGTAAGAATAATAGGATTTTTTATTTGGGGTATTTGAATATTGGAAGAGATAAGAGAAAAAAAATCTTAATAAATCAGGTATGTGAGACAATGAGTATAGAAAATGAAAATTAGGAATAAATTAATTATTCTATTTAGGTTGTTTCAATCTTAGATTGGAAAATAAAAATAGAAGTATAAGAAATTAGGTATGTGAAACGATAAATATAGAAAGCTAAAATCAAGAATAAATTAATTCTTCTATTCCGGGCACTTGCAAATTGGATTAGATTAAAAAGATAACTATAAGATGCCCTTTTATGTGAAAGGATATGTATAGTAAGACAAAATTAAGAATCAATTAAATCTTTTATTTAGGGTGTTAAAATTTTGATAGAGATAAGTGAATAGCAATTTAAGAAATTAATTATATATTTTATTTAGGGTGTTTAACTTTCGTTGGAGATAAGTGAATAGCAGTTTAATAAATTAATTCCCTTTAATCACGAAATTTAACGTTGATATAAAAAGAAAAATTAAATTATAATAATGTATGTTTGTGATAAGTCAAGTACAGACAATTTGGTTAGTATATATAGTTACAATTAAGAATAAATGATTTAAGTTACCATTTTCTAAGATAAATAATGTTAGGCAAAAGTATAATAAATAAATTTAATTTAAGAAATTATATTTACCAAGTAATAATCCATATCATATATTCTATAATATTTAAAGAATATAAACAAACTGGTTTAATATTAGAGGAAATCATTTACTTAAAATCTATTCAGCTTGAATTATTTGCTTATAATGACATATGATTGATATCAAATAATGCTGAAACAAAATCAAATTAAATATGCTAAGCACTTTTATTCAGTTGTGTATAATATTGGTAGATATATATAAATAAAGATTTTGTTCACAATGAATCTCATATAAACTATACAAAACTATGAATACAAATTGGGTTATGTGTAAACAGATTTTGTATACAAATGTATACAGAGTATAGGATCTCAAACAGATTGTTCACAATGAATTACACATTACAAATCTAAAGAGGACCCCTCTAGAGGATTAAATGCCTTGATGATATCTGAAATAGAAAGATCCAAATATATCAGAAAAATAAAAGAGGAAAATCAAATTTTAGCTTTAAGTACATTATTGTATAAATCACATGAATTGATTTCAAGCATGTACGGACCAATTCATATGTAGTATACTATATGGCAAATACATAAAGTGCCTTCTCATCCATCAATACCAACTCAATAATGCCAAGCTCTCTATTTTAAAAAGGCATATACCACCTTCTACACACACTTAGAAGAAAAGCAGCGTTCTTTGGAAGCTTAAATATCTATACACACAAATAAAAGGCACAATTACTGGATTCTTAATGCTAACATTCATATATAAAAGGTACTTAAGCAGTTGGATTGAATTGTGAACTTACCAAGTTAGACTAGATATTTGTTTGAGCATCAAACAAATAGTACTAGATAGTACTAGAATAGCTAAATAAAACCGAAGGGATATGCTGACCAAATGCTTAACTAAGATTAGTAAACCATAGAATCAGTTCCTAAATACAAAAACTGAATGGTCAGTTATAATTCAAGAAAATTAACGAATTAAAACACTGCATACAAATCAATTATACTATTGATCAGTTGATAATTCATTAAAAACACATAAATCATTGATCAGTTGAGTGTTTAATTTAATGTAAGAATTTGGAGATAACATGAAAAAATTGTTTGAAGAGCAAGGCCAAACGTTGACTTCAATGAATTCACATGGCTAGTGAATTGCTAAGGCCGGTGAAGATACAAATTAAGAACTTGACTGAATTGTTTTGGCTTGAGAATTTGGATTCAATTTCGGCTGCTTATGGTTGGACATATGATGGTGAAGTTGATAAAAATATAGTATAAGGTATGAAATGGAAAGTTTGGCTGCAAATGGTAAAATAGCTATCCATGGTTAATTGATTAACATAGGGAATTGTAATTGGAAAACAACGATTAATACTTTGCTCAGTTATTGGAGAAATTCTAATTGATCAAATGGCGTTGCACGGTTTCATATGTCAAGAAATGAGGATAAAAAGTGGATTAATTTGTGTGCTAAACAAATGAATTAGGTTATTAGTTTATATATAGATTTTTTTAATTATCTTTACAATTATCATCAAAGATTTGTATGAAAATAGGAAACCAATCCAAATAAGGTTAATTGTTTGATCTAGTTTATTTATTATCTATGGCAACTGAAATTTACCTTTCATAAAGAGATATATATGTATAAAACTCAAAATCTTTAATCCATGATTTATGATTATCTCTTAATATGCTAAATTATCTATATCTAACTTAAATGCATAAATTTATTACAATTATAGTTATTATTGATTAGACTTTATATTGTAATCAGCACATTACATTGTTTATTATCTTTGCTAATGCGTAGTATAATAATCTAGATTATAATAAAATAATGTTGAATTAAAACACTACATACAAACCGATTATAATATTAATATTATAGTAAACATTTAAATCGGGTGAATTAATCATGACACAGATTAGAAAACTGAATTATAAAAAAATAGTTATGTGTGATAATAGATATAAAAAATTAATTATGCATTAATTTAGATAATTAAAGACGGAATGAAAAATGAGATAATGCCAAATTAATATAGATATTACGCAAATCTACCAAAGTTGGACAATATGTATAGAAAGACAAAAGCAAGAACAAATTAATTACGATCTTTTTGTTTTTCAAATATTGGATTAAATCAGATAATTAGAATATTATAAGAAATTAGGCATCTAAGAGGATATACAGAGGAAGATTATATTAACAATCAATCAATTATAAAATAAATCAAGTATAACAATGAACGGCCAAGATACAAAGATAAAATAAAGGGGCCACGATGCATTCACTAGATTTAGCAAGTGAGATGTGCGGGAAAATGAAACGAGGAAACTTTATCTCTTTTATGTATATATAGATTTTGACATTGATGTGACCATTTGCTCCGTTCTAAGTATCTAACTACCTTCAGGCACCCGCATGCTCATCTCGGTTTAGTTTAATCAGTGAGGATCAAGATAGAACAGAGCTGGACGAGATAGAGTTGGGGTTCGGCTCAACAACTTCCAGTTCAGTTTTATCCATGTCTATTGTGATTAGCTCAAAATGGTTGACTAGGCGTCTATCTCACTGGTATGGAGATCGGTCTCAAGACATAAGGTCAGGTTGATAGCTAGGCTGAGCATAGGCCACTGACCATGGGCTTGACTGTGGACCATTAAAGGTTGATCATTGACTCCAAGTCAACTTAGTCACAGCAATTGTCCCCCCTCTCGGGGAGTTCAGTTAGTTGATCTTCGATTAATTTCTAAACTTGCGTTTGCAAATGGAAGTTTCATAATTCTAAAAGTTTTTTCCTTATTAAATCCATATGGTAAATTGCACATGCCTCCAGTGTGTATGCAGCCGCGTGGCAAGTCATGAATTGTTGTGCTGCCCTTGAATTCTAATTGGTCATCCTGGGTGGCCGTTACTACACGTCAACGTGCTTTTCTCAAATTGGCAGTTGGAGTTCCTGTTACGACCCATATATATATAGGTCATTTCCTCTTCTTTTTCATAAATCTAGCTCACCAAGTTTCATAATGGTATCGTTGATTACCAATATGGTGTCCAGGTCGAAGTGGTAGCGGAATTGAGTTTTTAACTGGCTTGTTGGGTACTTTCTGTTCTCTTCAGTTAGCTTTTCTCGTTGGAAATCTGAATGCTAAGAAAGATGAGTATATCAGGTAGAACAGCTTAGATAGAAGGACTAGCTCTTCTCCCAAGGCCGAAGCAGTTGGCAGAGTAGACTAACTTATCTCAAAGTAAGGGCAGCGTAGAGATGGGAGTAGCTTAGAGGTTGAGTCAGGCCTAACAGAAATGTCATTAGTTCGGCCAGGCTGCCCAGACTAGAGGAGACTACAAGAAATGTCATTGGAGATATTTTAGTTCTCATTACAAATGTAAGAATTTTCTATCAGAAGTCGTCTCTACGGACTTGACTATCTGGAAGAGGATATGTTGGATACGCGATTTAGTTTATTTTTTCCTAATTACCTCTGATGAGCGAGTTGATGACCTACCAGATGGGTGCGTTTTCCTCTGCTAAGTATAATAACTAATTATACTGAGGTTTTAGAAACTTGCCTCGACTCAAATTGCTCCGACCAGCTGGAAGACTTACATTTGTCGTCATTTTGTTCAGACAATAGGGTTTTCTGTTTCCTTTCGCCCAAGAGTTGAATTATTATTTTTGCTTCCAAGATATTGGTGGTGTTATGTCTGAGTATTTTTATTTAATGACTCAACCTGCTCACAAAGCGGAGCTTATTTTGGAGCCTTTTGGGCCAACCAAAGATTGAAAACAACTACTTTGGTTGTTTGTTGGCGGAAATCAGTCCCTCATAATGGGATAGGTGAGGAATTGTGGTCCTAGGCAAAATCTTGCCAACAATTAGTAAGTCTAGAGATTGAAAACAACTTTGGTTCTTTGTTGGTGGAAATTAGTCCTTCTGAATGGAATATGTTAAGAGTTGGGGTTCGACGCAAAATATTGCCAGAAAATTAGTAAGTCTCTTCTGACTTGCAAGTTATGTGCATGACTGGCCTGATATTAATCACTCCATGTTTTGTAAATATCCCTCAAGAAGCGGTCAGTAAGAAATTCTAGAAGCGCTTAAGTTAGTTTGGAGCCTGACAAGTAGTTATTTTGATGTTAAATCCCCTAAATGTGTTGTTAATTATGTCATATTGTGTTTAAAAGTTTGTATTTATGTTTTATTTTGTGAATTGTAGGTAAAAATCCAAGAGAAAATCAAGCTGGGACAAATTCGGATCAATTTAGCATGAATTATGAAGTTTAGAGGGCAAAACGAAAAATATTGAAAGATGAAGGACGAAAAGAGTGCACGCAGGAAGGCATGCGGCCGCATAGACAATTGGCCACATGCGCAGGAGGAAAATAGTAGAAGACTCGTGTGGCCATGGTACGGCCACATGGTCGACCCATGCGGCTGAAAACAGAAGGCAAAATAGATGGCAGAACATCCAGGCGGTCGCGTGGTTGCATTTTCAGGAATTTTTATTTTTTCCTATTTTGATCAGAACTCTTTATATGGTAAAACTAGTACACAATTTTTATTCTTTCCTTGAGGATTTTCAGACCTTATAAAAGGGGGTCAAGCCTAGCTTTGAGAGGGGGCCAAGCCTTGCACAAAAACACCACGGAAAATAGAGAGAAAAACGCAAGACTTTCGAAGATTTGGGGATCAAGTTGGAGATTCAAGAAGGAGAAGCTTGGTGCAAGTGTTCTTCATCTTATTCAAGATCTGGGTTGTACGCTTTATTTTATTTGTGTTTTTTATTTATGATGTGTAACTACATTGATTTAAAGTTAGGATGAACAATGTAACCTAGTTGGGACTATAGTCGTGTTTTTCATGCTTAATTTATGCAATTAATTTATATGTTAAATTCTTATTGGTATATTGTTTTGCCTTCATCTTTTTGGCCAATGGATGAATGAATCTATGGACTTTTACTGAACTTGAGAGAGGAATGTTTAAATGAGCTTATGCAATAAGAATCATTAATTAAGACAAGACAAAGAGATTTGCTTGTAGTTAGTGCGATCACTATTGGTTGAAATTCGGGAAGGCTTACATGAATTTCTTGTTGATTAACGTTTTTAAGAGAGCTGATAACGCGCTCACTTAGAGATAGGTGAGGGGCTTAATTAAATATGATTAACTAACTTTGAGAGGATAGTCAGTTAATTTAGTAAGATTTGATCATTAACAGAGATTAGTTGTCGCAAGACTAGGTGATTTAATTATGGTGAAGTCATGAGTCCTGACATATATCCATCATATTATTCCCTCTAAAACATTGTACATATTTAATTTGCTTAGTTTTATTTATCTATTTTATTTCCTTGTCTTAACCTAAATTATTGGATCATTGAAATAAAGTTATAACTAATAAACTCGGTACTCAATCCGATCCTGGTGGAAATGATAACTTAGACTCATTGTCTGCTGTATTACTTGCTCGACCTGTGTACTTACGGATTTCACAAACATATTAAGTTTTTGGCACCGTTGCCGGGGATTGAGATTGATATCGATACCAATTTGTTCGATCTTTACTTTGAATTTTATTTTTCTATTTGATTTGTTTGCATTCTTTTCAGGATGGATGATCGTTATGACTAGTTCTCAAATGTTAATTTGTCTATGAAAATAACTAAAGCGTATGGAGAATAGATGAATTGTTTAGTGGCACAATTGAAGGAACATGAGAAGAAACTTGAGAGTCAGATGATAGAAACTAATTTAGTGTGTGATTATTGCTGTGTAAATCATGCATTGAGTGATTGTCCCGTTGGCCATCTAGTGCCTTTAGACCATCTAATGTGTGAATTTTGTGGTGCATATCATGAATTAAGTGATCGTCCATATGTACATTTAGCTCTACAATGGCATAAGCAGGTAAAATTTTTGGGGAATGACAAAAGACAACAAGATGATATCTCTCAAGTTTTCAACCATTCTAATACTCTCCATGAAGAGAAAGTGCCAGAAACCTCCATTATAGAAGAAGAACATGAGAAGGATGAGGAAGTGGTAATAGAAGAGTAAGCTCCAAAAATCATTTTTGATGATGGGGCAATTGTCAAGCAGTCCTCTAATTTTTAGTGTTCAAAAATTGATTTTGTTATCCCATCTGATGGGGAGGTTGAAGTTTTCATAGTGCAATTTGAGATCAACGAAGATTCCAGTCCATATTTACATGAAAAGAACATAGTAAATTTTTTGGGAAAGCCTGAAGACGGGAAGAAAGTCAATCTTGGTAAGCTATGCAGAGCATCAAAAGATCTATTCAGAGTTCCCTAAAAATTATTCCTTATAGTCGAACTCAAGACTATAAATAAAGCGCTAAATGGGAGACAACCCATTGTTTTATCTTATTGCATTGCATTGTATGTAGATTCTAGGACCTGCATTAGAAATTAAGACACATTTCCTTCATCTTGTTTATATTTAAACTAGTTTAACACCTGTGCATTGCATGGGTAGAGTACAGTTAAAAGAAAGTTACATTCAAATGTAAAGAGTGAAGCATGCTAATATTTCATGAAAAATTAAAAAAAGTACCTTTAAAAGAGGATGTAATATTTGTATCAACTATAGAATACAAACCAGGCTGTGCACAAATTTGAGATGAAGTTCAATGTAACTTTTTATTGATGTCACTAAGAATATAATAAAATTATATTTAGCATGGTAAAATGTAATTCCAAATGATCTAACACAACTAATGACGCATACATTCCTTCATAGACGTAAGAGGAAGGGCATACTTAAAATATATATTTTCATTTAAAAAACAAATCAAAGAATATTATACTATTCTCCACATAAAATGTTACATCAAAACACAGGGCAAGCATTCTTTATTTTGATTTCAGTGGTGATAAAAAAATATAAATGAAAGAGGCATTATTGTAAATGCCATGTATCTGTGGAATAAAGAATTTATATATTAAATGATAAATGAAAAGAAGAGCTAAGAGGACTGAAGCGGCAAACACTCCTCAATTCATAAACATTCATAGAACTATATCTTAGATGACTAACACTTGGAGAGTAACCTTCCCAGTGTGAATTACATTATTACCCAATATTTGCAAATAGCATCTGAATCTATAGAGAAATAAAATCAATATGATATTATGTAATAATTACCATTGTGTATCTATCAATATTACAAAACATTAAAAAAATAATTTAACTCAATATATATCATTCACCGACAAACAATTAAACTATGACGACAATATCTATTCAAATGTAAATAAAGATTGAGGAATATATCAAAAGAGTCAGAATAGTACATGAAGAACATCTAAACGAAAACCATATAGAACACATCAAGATAAGTAATGGCTCAGAATATGAGAGTCTGCACAACTGAGTAAATATATTTTATTAAAAGATCAACCAATAATTTGGAATAACCACTACAGAAGTCATATATTTATAAATGTCAGAAACATATACAAATTATCCAAAATATTTAATACCTTACAATATCCACTGTAACAGTTACCTCTAGCAAACTATAAGACCCAGACGACTTAAAGAATGAACTGAGTGCACTATATTGGCTCAGCTGAACATAAAGATGAACAGAAATGACTATAATTAGTTTTTATATACACAAAATGGCTATATTGTAATTAGCACTATTAAATGAAAAAAATAATGCTTTTAGCATTCCAAATGTAGGAATAAAGCTGATATAATTTTCCACATGACCACAACACAAATATTTAATCCTACATAAAAGCTGTGGCTAAAGAATGAAATGCAATAATTTAATCGAGCGTATCACAAGAAAGAGAGAAAAAACTTATAAAAGACTTATAGCCCAAGTTATAAAAGGAAAAAAAATACTATTGGAAACCAAATAACAATCCAAAAACACATGAGGAGTATCTTATAATTTAACCAAAACATATTCAACAAAACAAACCCCATAGAAGGAATATTATGATCTTAGTATACAATACAACTCTACCATACATAAATGCCTTGTAGTTAAAAAAATAATAATATTATATATTGAAACGTGCCAAAATGTTGCCACGTATAGCTTTAATCTATATGTGCAAAGTTAAATCCATGACCTGAGATCAAGTTGTAAGAAATTCAAGTTTTATGCAAAAGGAAAAATGATTTGCAAATACCAGGAAAAATGAAAATAAATGACATGTTAATATAAATCATATCATACGAGTAGGTGCATACTATATAATGATATAAAAAAGTAATTGACTTAACCAAGATTAATGAACACTTCTCTGTATATTGTTTGCACTCAAATGAATATATGCAATTATAAGAAAATAATCAATTAATTCAAATATAAGGGAAATAATATGCATTTCAAAATTAATAGAAACGAAAAACACAAATAAAATTATCACACACTAGCTACTAGACTAATACCATGGTCACGCAACGTATTTCACTGATTGTGGAGAACATTGTGGAAAAGGTATTCCCAACATTTCTTCCAAACAAATTCAGGTCTCGACATATAGTCAGACAACAATAATGTTGCGAACAAACGTCATAGAGAATGTGCAAACCCCCACTGGCTTGCCTCTACTATAGCATCCATATACTCCTTGTCATCCTCAAGTAGATCTGGAGCATAGCAAGCATCACGAAATGTATCATAAACAATGCCTTCAAATGTTTTCAAATCATCATAGCCGGTAGGACCACGAACAACCTCGAGAAGTGTTCTTAAATAGTATTTTTCACCTACACCAAGATGAAGAAAAAAATACCCTTCCAATTGAGGTACCTTACTTTCGAGGCGTCTATTCTCTAGTCTTTTGCTACCAAATGAATCTTGAAGGGAATTTAGCATATGTAAGCTCTTTGGCTTCTGGGTACTTGGCATTGGCTTTCATCCAGGCTGTAAACTTGCTCTCATGCACCAAAAGACTGTCTACTACTGACTGAATCAATTCATGTTCATCATATAATACATTCTGTTCACCAGGAAGGTGAAAGCTCAGCCATTCAATAGGTAGATCTTTGTACTGAATCTCAAAGCCAAATATTCTCCAAACTACTTCACATGGTGAGATATAATGACAATCATAGTACATATTTATTTCATCTCTCTCCTTACCTGCATTTCCCTTTTCAGAGTTATCAGTTTTTCAAAAAGTTGCAGTAATATAGTTGTGGCCCTTATTCATGTACTTGAAAAGATATCTCTGATTGCCTTGGACTGGTTATACCATTCAACATTGATATGAGCACTATATCTTAATAACAGTGTATGATTATGCAGCACTACATACCGGTTATCGAGTTCAACTCCATTCTTACTAACTGTCTTCCCATTGTCCCTCTAATGGTACACTGGGTAGCCCTCTTCATCAATAGTAGTATGCTCTGTAAATTCTTTGGATAATGCTTGGTACAATAACCACTAGCCATGCAAGGGGATTTCCTATTCAATTTTCCACACAGGCCATGGATCATCAAATCTTGCACCAGCGCATAATATTTAGGCTTATCAGTTTTATCTAGAATATCAGCAGATATTATATTGTCTATGTCTTCGGGGAAGGCCTTTTATCTTCCAGAGCAAGAAATAGAACAATGTGTGCATACGGCAATTCATGTTTCTGGAACTCAACAGTATAAACAACTAAAACATAAAAGAAAATTAATTATGACAAAGCCATAATTTCAGCATATGTTGAACATAAATTAATTTAATAAAATGTCTAAAACTTAATGAATTAATAAAAAATGACTGTAGATATTGCTTGCCATGACTTTCACGAACACTTTATTATTTCTAAGATCCTTGATAAGCCAATGTAATTTCATCTTGAAAACTCTCTTCTAGCCTCAACCCTCTCTTCTGTACAAATCGATCAATTTTTGGCCACTTTGGGTTGCAAGTTATGGTTATAAAAAGTTCCAAATAGCCAGCCCACCTACATATAGCCATGGCACCCTAGTAGTTTTGCATCATATTACGGGGTCTGCCAGTGGAAGACTCTGGTAAAACAATCAACTTCCCAAGGAAAGAAGGATCTGTTTCACTCTTTAATATTGCATCAGCCAACCCGCGGCACAACTCGTACCTTAACTATTTTTTGGTGAAACCTTATAAACTTTAGGCGATGCGATTCAGTCATTGAATAGCCATCAACGATGAATTGATGAAACAACTGCCTAGAGAACAAAATATAAGGCAATTCATCAATTTTCTCCTGTAGCCTGAAGGCAAAGAATTCCCTCATAGTTACTGTCTTTCTTGCCTTGGTAGACGACGTAGAAGTTCTAATTAGTTTCATGTCACCTCTATAGCCATCTTGACCGAAAAGAAATAGCAATGGGTACTGGAGAGGTAAATAGATAGGATGCAACTCATCTATGCGCTGCGATCTCAATTTTGGTCTCAACAATGATGTCACGTGGTCCAGCAGATGTTTCCTCATCCCCAACAATTAGCAATGCAACATCATCTTTCCTTGGAAAATTGTTTGTGTTTCCATCAATATCCCTCATTGTAATAAGGCGCAATTTAACATTTTATGTCACTGTAAATTTGTCCCTCACCCGTCTAAATGATTGTTCCAATATGTTGTGTATATCAAGCTTGTCTTTTAAAATAGCAACAATTCCAGCGTCCAATCTTTTAACAATAGAGGAACTACTGTGTTGGATTAAAAAATGCATTAGTACATAAATAGGCTAGAGCAAAAAATTGTCAATTAATCAAATAAGAATTTATGTTATATAAAATGAAATGTAGTATAACCACCTCATAGCCTACATCCAGTTCGTAATCTCATTCTCAGTATCTTTAACATACAACTGTGCAAACTTTGGAACTAAAGCATCAGAAGGCAACAAACTGCCAAGCTGGTGATAATTTTGACCACTCAGCCGAAAAACTAGGGGAGATCTCTCTGTATTTAGACTTTTATCAATTGTTTCCCCAATCGTTGCAAAAGAGAACATCATGTTGTACCTACGAAGGTTTGCAACAAAATGCCTGCCCTTTTCATCATGTGCAAACATCAAATCATGAAGCACTTTGGGAGGATCTTCCATCAAGGGAAGCTTCACCTTTCCTTGGAGATCGGCACAGAGAGACCTCTGGACTTGTAGCATTATAGTGCTTTCCAAGTCTCTCAGAATACCAAAATATCGCACCACAATAATCACAATTGTATTTAGGATCTCCAAGGCTGTCATATTCTGCCGATAAATTATGAGAAGACGAAGATAAGAAAAAGGATGTTCGAAACATTTGTAATTTAATCACTATGCAATTGGCCATTAGGAGAGATTCTCTTGATCACCAATCTTAATATCACATAAGCTTAATTACAACAAAATTACAGTCCACATATATAGTAGTAGAATTGGGAAAATGATATAGAATTGCTCATGAAAAGAAAAATAATTACTCATTATGCATCAAAGAACATGGGACAATGATACATATTCTGTGAAAATTATAAAGTTCTCTAAGACTGCACCACAAGAATTAATACAAACACTTAAATAAAAAATATAAATCATGCAAACTATAAATGGCTCCGTACAAAAAATAAATCATGCAAACTATAAAAGGCTCTGTACAAAAGATATATAGTCCAAGACTTAAAAAAAATAGAGTTTCTAAGTGAAATAGTATTTCCAAAATAAATACCTTTAACAGAAACCTCTATACACTCAACTTCTTTACCTGACCAAAAAAAAAATAGAAGAGCAAGGAAGTCAGAATTTTAACGTGCCAGATATTTTATATTGAAATCAATTGTCATTATTAACTAACCATCAGAATCAATATTATTTTTTTCATCGACTACCGTCTCATCAAAATCATCAACGAACTCATTCACTAAAAATAATTAATAAATAAATAGATTAATTAATTAATTAAGAAACAAATATAATGGTGTTATATATTAGACAAATAATACCAACTTTGGCATATATGGAATAAAATTAAATATGCAATAGACACTTACTATTATGCTCCTCAATACCAATATCTTCAGAATCCATTTAATGGTTAGATGCAGTGGAATGTGACACATAATTTGGGGCATTTCAACCCCTAGTGCAATTTAATAAGCAAATAGTTGACGATCCAACCATTGCAGCAGCATATGAATTGTTAGGTGGCGGAATAGGTTCTGGCTTAGGCTATTCAACGATTACCTTCGATTTACCCTTCGTAGATTGGAGCAGACCATCTAGATTGTCAGTGACGATAGTAGTAACTTTATTCAACCGTCAACATAAAAAAATAGAATTTATATTTATCACAAAAGAAGGGATATTGCATACCATTTTTGAGATCACTTAATGGTGATTGAAATCAGAAATTGGAGGCAGCGCTAGACACATTTACATGCGAATTAACTATTGTAGAGTTTTCAAGGCTCACTCTATTCGTTCCAGTAGGATGTAAAC
>CAVNYN010252977.1:0-15591 GCA_963692815.1 Nyctanthes arbor-tristis
CCTTGTTGCAATTGCTATTGACAAAGATAATTTCATTATTCAGCAAACTGAGTTAAATTCTTAACAATGAGCACAAAATGCAAAAAAAAAAAAAAAAAAAAAGGGAGAGAGAGAGAGGAAAAAGGTTAAAAATGCCAGTTGCCACCCCAAAAAAATGGATATTGTATCCACCCACCCCACAAAAAGGGGATATTAGTTACATCAATATACAAATTAAATCAAGACTATTAACAAAGATTCAACACCACCCATGAAAATATTCTCACATAGATAACCAATATGGAGTTTAGAAAGAATGATGTTGATGACCTATATTAGAGAAGGAAAAGAATAAGCCAATCTTGCCAAAGTAAAATAATTAGAGATACCTACAATGAGGACAAATGTACAAAATACGTCAAATTTGGTAACTTCAGTTTTATCTATTTTTATTTATTTATTTATCTGTTTATTTATTTATTTTTGGCTAAATAACAATAAGATAAAGTACCTCCTCTTAGAGTCATTGAACCATCAGATCAAATAATGGCCTTGACCCACAATAAGTGAAGATCACATCTGACCTTTGTCCCTTTCATCACATCGTCCTCTACAATAGCATATCTCTACAATAGCATATATTTGAAGTGAGCACCAGAAAGGGGGAAAAAAGGAAGATGAAAAATAATCAAGGAGAGTTGACTGTAGAGATCTAAGAGAATAATAAACTTATAGATCCTTCAGGGACAAGATTCAATCCTTGTCTTTTAGGATGAAGAACTTAAAAGAATGGCGGCAACATCTGTGATGGCTAGGCCTTTCATTGCAATCGAATTGCATAAGGATGCTTGAGATACAAGATGAAGATTTGGGAGTAGACGTATGAGAAGAAAGAAGTAATGTAGAAAGAAGAATTCTTATCACCATGATCTTAGGGCAGTCAGCAAGGAAGTCGAGACTTCTGGTGGTATACGAGCCCCCCTTCTCATTTGTGAGAAAATATCTTTAGAAAAGTGTCTACATCAATTTCCACCTAGTCGAACTAATAGGTAAGACCTACTCACTTTGTTCTTCACTCCTCACCTATAAAAGAATATAAAACTCAAATTAGGATCTTGTTTTGGAGAAATGAACTATTTAAAAAGAAATATTTTTAAAACTAAATTATAATAAAATGACTATATATGAAATACTTAAGAGTTTAGTGCCTAATGTGGGTAACACTCAAAACTTAAGGAAAACTATGAAATCAAGGATTAACCAAAATTTAGGTATAAAAAGAAATGAATTTATTTAAACTAATTTAGAAATCCGAAAAAATTCAATAACCCAAAAATTACAATTTAACTAGCTAAAGTCGTTAAATTTCATATTTAATGAAAAATAAGGCTTCAATAAAAAATAAGTAAAAACTAGTTAATGCGTTTAAATAAATAAAGTCTAAATATAGACTAAAATTAAGATCGTTTAAACTTTCAAACTATATTGGAAGAATCCCAAAATAAAAGACTAAATTTTAAATAAAAGTTTATAGGCTAAAGTAAATAAAATACAAGTTTCTAGGCCCATCTGGAAGGGATCAAAATTTCAGGGCCAAAGATAACGCAAACCGAAACTTATATACTTAAAAGAAAACAGAAAACTTTGGGCTCAAATACATCAGCATAAAATGTTAGGGGTGAAATTAAATATCCCCAAAGTCTTTTATTCACCCCCTCAACCCCCATTTCATTTGAAACCAGAGAAGCAACAGGGCATAGAAGGAGCTGCCGAATTCTTCACCCATGTCGACGAAACCCACACCGGACATAGTGATCGGTCCCCGAAGCAGCGAAAAGGCCGCAAGGGATGATTTTGGGTGCAAGCACGGCAGAGAGAGATAAACTGAAATGCACTCGGCCAAGAATTTACTCCAAAATCTGAAAATTTTCTGAAATAAATTGCATAAAAATGAAGGTAGATGCTTGGGCTTGGTTTGCAGTTGTGAAGTGGATGGAAACACCGATCTTTTGGTGGTGAAAATGGCGGTGGCATTCGTGGTAGTGTCGGTTACCGTTGGGGTGCACGGTGGTGGCAGTGCACGGTGGTGGGTGTTGTTTCCTCCGTTTCTCTTCTAGCTCACTGCTTTACAAATGAAATGCATCAAATGTTGAAAATTGAGGAAACTGCTTGTTTTTGGGCAAAAGGGAATGTGTATGTGTGTGTACGTTAGTATATATGTATGTATCAAGTTTTTTTTTCCGTGAATCTGTTGAATGTTTGAAATGGATTTGCCAGGGATGAAATCTGTGTGTATGTATGCATCCAATATGAAAATGTAGGAAAATTTTGCTTGTTTGAAATAGGCAATGTGTATGTAGATGTAACTGTTGAATAGATTAAAGGTATTTGCGGACAAATTTTGGGCTTAATGAAACTATATACGTATGAATTTGATTAAGGTTTCACCAGCCTTGTTATGTAAATGATGCTTGGAAATTGAAGTTCAAACATGAATATTTACTTTGCATTGGATGAAGATGATGATGAATGCTTGTAGAAATTACCCAAAGATAAGGAGGAAGAGGAATGAATGTTTGAAGAGGAGAGGGTGGCTTGCACTTGGCTGCTGGATAAGATTTTGGGTTGGGGGGAAAATGGCTAGCAAGTTTCTTATATTCTTTATTTTGGGCATAGGGTTTCACAAGAATGGAGGTGTTAAATGAAGACTACCATTTGTGGAAAAGTTTTTAATTTCTTGGGTTAAATTGTAATAAATTTAAATAACTAATTAAGTAATTAAATTTTTAGTAGAAGTTGGCTAATAACTAAAAGAAAATTTGTAAAGTTTTAATTATGCTAACTTATTTAAATGGCTAATTAAATAGTAAATAAATAAATAAATTATGTATAATTAAATTAGGTTAAAGAATTAAATTTGAAGAAATTAGAAGCGATGTGACTTAAGAATTTGAAATTGTAAAATTTAGAGTTTTAAAGTTTTCAGTCACTAGAAAATTCAAAATTCAAAATTTGAAAATTTGACTTTGATTGGGACAGGCATCAGTTCCTTGAGGAACCGGCGCCAGATCGGAAGAGCGTCGTGTATGCACAAATTGGTTGCTACTAGAAACTAGCGTGTATTAGTTTGTCAAAATTTTCAAAAATGCCACCGTCTTTCCTTTTCGCATCGCTTTTTGATCAAACTGACATATATTCCATTTTTTTTTTTGTCCATTCTGTTGCAGTGTAAGGTAAGATTACTAGCAAATTGGGTCACAGCTCAACCATGGCCATGACTATGTAGCGATCGGAATTTTCATATGTTGAAATTATTATTTTAGAAGAATTTAAGCACGTCGCTACCACCCTAATCTATAATTTTTAATGTTGGTCACGATGAAGTTTTAAAGAATTCACATCGCTCGTCAAACTTCGTTTTAAAGAACAGTTTACGCTTATAATTAATTGAATTTTGTTTTCAAATAGTAAATTCGAGTTCAATTAATTATTATTTCTGTCATCTAAGAAATTTTCCTAGTCCGGTCCAAAATTTTTAAGTCCAAGACTTACTGTTTTCGAAGCTCAAATTCTTGTTTGTTTTAATTCATGCCAAGTTTTAAGTAATTAAAGCCATTTTGTTTATAAATGTAAATGTAGGCCCAAGTTCTTGTTTGCTTTAAGTCTAATTTGTTCAAGTCTAATTTCAAGTAACCAGTCACAAGCTATCTCGCGCCCAATTCCCAGCCCAAAGTAAACAAGCTTAACCAAACAAGCCTTATAACATTTCAACACTTTGACCTATATTGAAGTCCAAGATTTTTCTGTTCTCCAATGCTGCCGTTGGCAACTGAAAAACACCCGCATTCCTCTGACTTTTCTACTCCGATCTATCTCATCTGATTCCCTCAATCTCTCCCATGATCCCCATTAAACAATCAGCGACATTTGTTTTGATGTATTATATATATAACAGACTCTCTTTAGGAGGAAAAACTCGACAATATTCTTCAGAATACACACAAAACACACCCAGAAGAGTTCACGTAAACCATGCAAACACAGACGCACATTTCAGTAGCCTATTACACACATAAATACATATACTCATAGCAAAGAAAACCAGTAGTTTATTCCTTCACTATATACAAACACAGAATCACTACACACATCCATTATACTAAGAAAGAAACAGAATACAATTATATTCACACGCACGCACCCTTCTCGCTACACACACTGCAATTACAATCAGCAAATTGGCATTCACACAAATGCTTGCACCTCGCACAGAACCAGTACAAACAATACACTCTACTCACGCACTAATTTCTCCAGAAATTCACTACATACATTGCATACACATGCACCCAGGCAGCCTTTACTGCCTTTCCCCTAAGTCTTCGAGTCGAAACCCGTTTCATCATCCAAACTCCTTCACTCCTGCATCGCCGCTGTCCCATCTTTTCAACACCACCAATCAGCCATCAACCGCGGCCACCTTCGCCGTCCGTCGCCGGCCATCACCACACCTCTAGCCCAGAAATCAGAAATCAAAAAGAAAATAACCAAGAACCCCTTCAAACTCATTTGGCTCCCAGCCACTCGAACCCAATCTCTGAACCACGTGCGACCCCCATCGCGAATCCATTCGTACAATCGCTCGAACCTGTCCCTTTGCCTCCAGCGACCCAGCCACAACGCGCAGTCTTTGTCTGCAAGCCTTTATTGGACTCGAATCCCTGTCGACCTCTACCTCCATCGCTAACCCACGTCACCGGACCTTCTCTGTCGCCTCAAGCCGCACCCTAAACCACAACTCTCCCTCTCAAAGCTCTGAACTCCTAATCACCCCACCATCACCCTCACTCTCTCACTCTTTGCCTCTCGAATGAAATAGGGTGAAGGAAGTTAGGGATTTGGCTTAAATCCAATTTTTGCCCTCAAGTCCCAATGTTTGTTAGACACTCGTTTTGATCCCCCAAGTTTTATTGTCATTTATGCCAACCCAGAGGTCCTGTTTAAAGCATAACAGCCCTTATCTTTCTAACTCAGTCGATTTCTGCCCCTAAATTTATTAATTGGCTCGTTCCAGTCACCAAAGTTTTAGTTTTATATAATTTAGTTCTTTAGGTTTTGAAAGACTCTATTTCAGTCATTAAAATTTTAGAGTTACTCAATTCAGTCTCTAAAGATTTAAAAGTTTGTATCTTAGTCTAAAATCTTTCAAAGTTCACAATTTAATTTATACTTTTATTTAATCTAAATACCTTTAAAAATATCTAACTTTAATTATTTATTTATATAGATGAGGAACATAACTTGACGAACATTTTTTTTGAGTAAAACTTAACGAACACTTAGCTTGCCCTAAAAACTCAAATTCGAAAAAGGAAAGCATGACGAGGTAGATTTCCTATTCAAAGTTATTTTCAAAGTTATGTACACACTTTTATAAAACGATCTTGATGCAATGCTATATTATGTGATTATGCATGTGCTGTATGTGATTTACAGAAACATGAAAAGTATCCGCATAATTAGCTCACCTTAATCGGGAGCCCACAGATTTAGTTCGTCATTTTTAAAGGCCTAGAGACATAGACAATTAGTTTGTATTAAGATCGTTCTCACATACATAATTTGCATGTGAATATGTGTTAATTGCCTAATATGTATTGCGTGTTTTAAAGATAATGCACGGGAATATATTGAGTGTTTCTTCAAAACACTCCCCTTCATTTCAAAATATTTCAGGGTCTAGAGCTGGTCGCGACTCGACCGGGGATGACAATTGAACGAAAAGAAAAATGACTAAATGTTTATTTGTTAACGTTACTTATTATCTGTTAAAACCATTGACGTTATTTCAAAGTTTAATATTTTGACAATGATTTAAGTATTTGTTTGTTATTGACAATGATCATATTTGAGATTATTGATGAAATTTTATTATGTCATTAAAAAAAAAATGTTTTGCACTTATTTATATAAATGTTTAAAGCTTTCCGCACTCACAAATTGAAATAGAATAAATTTTGTAGCTACTGGGGTGTTCAGAACTCGAGGTATTACAGTTTGGTATCAGAGTGAGGTTTATGTTTCTGTAGACATGCTTAAAGGATATTTTTGAAAATAAATTTGACTGTTTTTGACTTAATTGCCACCTGCTGTTGTTCGCTCTGCCAACTCCAGGTAAAATGTTTATTTGCAGCTTTCAAGAATTGTTTACTTGGATAAGATGTTATAACTATTTTAATTTTGTCTGCCTGGAAATTTATGCATGCATATAAGAAAGGAAAAGTACATGATATATGCAGGCACAAACCATAGAAAAGTTTAAAAGTATTTATCGTATCCTAATAAAGAAAGAAAGGTTTTGTTAAAGTTTGAGTTGGCTACGGGCATAATATGAGTATAAGATGAATTTTAAGAGATGAGGTGACCAACGTAAAGACAAAGAAAATTTCTTTCTAAGTCCTCGAGATAGTGCTAAAAGTTAGTAAGACCCCATCTAACTGGATCTTACATAATTTGTTAACAGATATGGCAGAAGATAGCGGAAATGGACAGGCTGAGGCAGCTAGGTTATCATATGAGAATTTTATAGCTGACCCAAACTGGACTAAGGGTAAGCATGTGGGACGTGTTCATGCAGCTCATACTCGAGCTATGAACTTCAGATACCAAACGACCACAGCTTAGTCTATTGATCATCTGATAGACACGTTTGAGGAAGAAGAGCAGAAGGAAGCTACGAACGTCCACTTTCACCTCCATATGGCTTGAGGTGGAGACGTTGACTTTGACTTCTTTTGCGAGGTGCTCTTCGTGCAGTATGGTGCTACAGTCTTCCCTGCGTCTGCACCCATACTCGAACCGGAGGATGATCCAGAAGAGGATCCAGAGGAGGATTCAGAGGAGGCAGAGGAATATCTTGAGAAGGAGATTCTTAAGGAGATTCCTGTGGAGATTCCCGAGGAGATATTTCCAGAGATTCTCGAGGAGGTTCTAGATGGGATTCCTGAGGAGGAATATGATGAGGAGTTAGAAGAGGATGAGGATGTAGAGGCTTTGAAAGACTCTGAGACAGAATCAACTACCACATGGGAAGACATACCCCCTCCGCCCAAGAAATTTAGGGCGTCGGGCAGTTGGGTCAGGGATGATGATGACTAGAGATAGGAGAGAGTTTAGAGTAGTTATCATTGTTCACATATTACATGTTTCTATTTCAGAGTTGTTCTTTATTTATTCTAATTGCTGAGCACTAGATGCTCCTTTGATGTACTCCTCTCGAAGGATTTTGATGAATAATAATAAATAAAGATTTTTCATCTTCCATGAGTAGTTCCTTTTTATTCTTTATTATGTTGGAATACATATATTCGCCTTTAAGTTACTAAAATGTTGTAGCGCCCAACACAAACTGATGTTCTTCGAGAACTCATTAGGGTCGTGCAAGGTATAGCATACTCCCTGACTCTAGATCCGGCACTGGCACCAATAGCACTTCCAGCTGCTCCCGCGATGTCAGTCATCGAATAGTTCTGTTAGCACCAGCCACCAACATTTGACGGTGAAGGTGGGCCGCTGGCTGTAGATGAGTGGATCCGCACAATGGAGAAGATTTTCCACCACATCTCATGCCCTGAGGATCAAAAAGTCCTGTGCATGGAATTCAAGTTGGTCGATGGGGCTGGACATTGGTGGGAGTCAGCATCCTGTACCAAGACTGATGAGGAACTGAGGAGGCTCAGTTCAAAACTGATATCACAGACACGTACTTCCCCTAGGCCCTCTGTGTTCAAATAGAGGTGGAGTTTCTACAGCTAATGCAGGGGGATAAGGACATTACAACTTATGAGAGGAAATTCGAAGAGTTGTCCTCCTTTACCCCGCATCTGGTGAGCACCAAGCATATGAAGGCCCGGCGCTTCGAAAGAGGTTTACGACCTGAGATCTGATAAATTGTTAGTGCCTTAGATCTCCCCACCTATGGTGAGGTGGTGAAAAAGGCTTAGACGGTCGCCTACTCTGGTATGAAGGTCAAGGGTCGGTCTGCTCAATATGATCACGGGAAGAGGAAGTGGTCCGACCAGAGTGGGAACATAAACTACAAACCAGGGCAGTAGAAGAGGCAGAACATTGGTCAAATATTGGCTAGAGGAGGGTTGTACCCCCACAGTGCCAGAAATGCAAGAAGCACCACTCTGGCGAGTGTAAGATGGGGTAGAACGTCTGCTACTGTTGTGGCCGACCAGGGCACTTTTCCTATGAGTGCAATGATGGTGGGCCAAGCAAGGGTACAGATCAAGCGAAGAAGGGGAAAGACAGGATCTTTGCCTTGACCCACGAGGATGTCGTGGAGGACCCAGATATGAAAGCAGGTATTCTATCTATCTCTAGCACTCCCGTATATGTTTTGATTGACTCCGGTGCTACACAATCTTTCATATCTGTTGCATGCCTAGCTAGACTGAACATAGTAGGAGAGAAAACTGGTAGCA
This sequence comes from Nyctanthes arbor-tristis, assembly GCA_963692815.1. NCBI lineage: Eukaryota > Viridiplantae > Streptophyta > Magnoliopsida > Lamiales > Oleaceae > Nyctanthes > Nyctanthes arbor-tristis. The sequence continues at coordinate 8,469 of CAVNYN010252977.1, forward strand.
TACTTGAGGCCAGTATGCCATCAGGTGGATTAATTGATACATATGAGATTGCTAGGGCAGTACAGATAGACTTTGACGGCATGATAATTAAGTTTGATTTGAATGTCATTAATATGAAAGACTTTGATATAATATTGGGAATGGACTGGTTAAGCACTAATCGGGCTACCAAAATTTGTCAGGAAAAGGAAGTGGTTTTTCAAAAGGGTGGGAACGAGGAGTTTAAGTTTTACAGGTCAAAGATTAAGGCACTACCCGGCCTTATCTCGGCCCTCAAAGGGAGGAAGTTGCTAGCAATGGCAGATTGTCAAGGGTATTTGGTTAGTTTTCAAGGCAAATCTTCTAAAGATATATCCTTGGGCAGTGTACCAGTAGTATATGAGTACCCTGATGTGTTTCCCAAGGATCTGCTGGGTGTTGCACCTGACAGAGAAGTGGAATTTACCATCGACCTGGTACCCTGAGCAGCTCTAATCTCCAAAGCTCCTTACTAGATGGCACCGAATCCGATCTATAGGAGTTAAAAGTTCAACTAGAGGAACTTTTAGAAAAGGGCTGATAATCGGTCCTGTTCGTGAAGAAGAAAGACCGGAGTATGAGAATGTGTATTGACTATCGTGAGCTGAATAAGTTGACGATTAAGAACAAATGCACACTCCCGAGAATTGAAGACCTATTTGATCAGCTGAAGGGAGCAACTGTATTCTCTAAGATCGACTTGAGTTCAGGTTATCAGCAGTTGAAAATCAAGTCAGCAGATATACCTAAAACGGCGTTCAGTGGGCATTATAAATTTACTGTAATGCCCTTCGGCCTGACGAATGCCCCTGCGGTATTCATAGACTTGGTGAACCTTGTGTTCCATGAGTATTTGGATAAGTTCTCTATCGTGTTCATTGATGACATCCTAATATAGTGGAGGAGCTCGGAACAACACATTGAACATCTAAAGACTGTATCGGAAACTCTACGGAGGGAAAGATTATACGCCAAATTCAAGAAGTGTGAATTTTTTGGATCGCGTAGGTTTCCTAGGCCATGTGGTGACGGCTAGAGGGATTGAGGTGGACCCTGCTAAAGTAGAGGCTGTTACTAACAGGTCTGCACCTACCAATGTCGCTGAGGTGAGAAGCTTTCTAGGTCTGGCTGGATATTATCGATGATTCATAGAGGATTTCTCCAACATAGCAGGTCCAATAGCGCAACTCACACAAAAGGGTGAGAAGTTCATTTGGATAGATAAATGCGAAAAAATTTTCTAAGAGCTGAAGAAGAGATTGGTTTCGGTACCAGTATTGTCGATACCAGATGGCTCCGATGGATATGTGATCTACAGTGATGCATCAAAAATGCGATTAGGATGTGTTTTGATGCAGCAGCATAAGGTGATTGCCTACAAGTCTAGGCAGTTGAAATCCCATGAAGAGAACTATCTGACCCATGATCTCGAACTCGCCGTAGTTGTACATGATTTAAAGATCTGGCGTCACTACTTATATGGGAGTAAATGTGAGATTTATACCGACCATAAGAGGCTCAAGTACTTCTTCATTCAGAAGGAACTAAACATGAGGCAAAGAAGATGGTTGGAACTAGTCAAGGATTATGACAGCGAAATCCTATACTATCCGGGTAAGGCTAATGTAGTCGCTGATGCCTTGAGCTGGAAAGACATGGGTAAGCTATTAGTACTCTGTACAGTCCAAGACCAACTAATTAAGGATTTTGAGAAGTTGAGGATCGAAGTAGTTGTACCACAGAGACTAGGATCGACAGTGATTGCCAGTTTGACGGTCACACTGGACTTAAGAAACAGAGTTGTTACAGCACAAAAGGATGATACATTCCTGGAAAAGATAAGAGCTGAGATCGGAACAGGGAAAATGAAGGAGTTTGAAATCTCCTTCGACGGTGCTCGGGTATTCAATGGCCGCCTATGCGCGCCCAGAAACAATGAGCTCCGCGATGAGATTTTGACCGAAGCTCATTCTGCCCCATATGCAACACACCCAGGCGGTACCAAGATGTACGGGGACTTATGCAAAACCTTCTAATGGAGAAACATAAAGGGAAGTATCGCTAAGTTTGTTGCCAAATGCCTAGTGTGTCAGCAAGTGAAAACTGAACATCAGCTACCGTCAAGGTTGCTGAATCCTTTGGAGATTCCGGAGTGGAAATGGAAAAAAATTTCTATAGATTTTGTAATGGGTTTCCCCAGATCGGCTAGTAGGCATGATGTCATTTGGGTTATTGTAGACCGACTCACAAAATCTGCCCATTTCTTGCCAGTCTGTATAAGTCTCTACTTAGATCAGCTTGCCCATATTTATCATATCGGACAGAGATCCACAGTTCACTTCAAGGTTTTGGAAGTCATTACAGACCGCGATGGGCACTAAGCTGAAATTCAGCACAGCTTACCACCTCCAGACTGATGGACAGTCTGAAAGGACTCTCCAGATATTGGAAAACATGTTGAGGGCATATGTTTTGGACTTGGGTGGTAGTTGGGAAACTCATTTGTTGTTAGTTGAGTTTGCCTACAACAATAGTTTTCAGACAAACTATCAGCGTGGCCCCATACGAAGCTCTATATGGCCGGTGATGCCGTTCACCAATTTATTAGGACGAAGTTAGTTAGAGGAAGATGTTGGGGCTTGAGTTAGTCGAGAAGACAGTTCAGGCTATCAAGAAGATTAGGGCAAGGATTAAGGTTGCACAGGATCGACAGAAAAGTTACGCCAATCAAAAGAGGAAAAGCATAGATTTCCAAGTCGGGGAGAAGTATTTCTCAAAGTGGCGCCAGTGAAGGGTGTGCTTCGTTTTAGTAAGAAAGAGAAGCTGAGACCGAGGTACATCGGGCCATTTGAGATATTGGAAAGGGTTGGAAACGTGGCATATCACTTGGCATTGCCTCCGAAACTTTCAACGGTACATAGCGTATTCCATGTATCCATGTTAAGGAAATATGTTCCCGACCCATGGCACGTTGTTAATGTTCTGACAATTGAGGATCTTCGAAGAATCCCAAAATAAGAGACTAAATTTTAAATAAAAGTTTATAGGCTAAAGTAAATACAATACAATTTCTGAGCTCATCCGGAAGAGATCAAAATTTCAGGGCCAAAGATAACCCAAACCGAAACTTATATACTTAAAAGAAACCAGAAACTTAGAGCTCAAATACATCAGCTTAAAATGTTGGGGGTGAAATTAAATATCCCCAAAGTTTTTAATTTACCCCCTCAACCCCCCATTTCATTCAAAACCAGAGAAGTAATAAAGGATGGGAGGATCTGCCAAATTCTTCACCCATGCCGCGAAGCCCGCTCTGGACACGGCGATCAGTCCCCAACGCAGCGACAAAGGCCGCAAGGGATGATTTCGGGCGCAAGCACGGTGGAGAGGGAGTAAACCGAGATGCACTCGGCAAAAAATTTGCCCCAAAATCTAAAAATTTTCCTAAATAAATTGCATAAAAATGAAGGCAGAGGCTTGGGCGTGGTCTGTAGTTGTGAAGTGGATAAAAATCGGGAGTTTTTGGCGGTGAAAATGGCGGTGGTATTGGTGGCAGTGTCGGTCACCGTCGGTGGTGGTAGTGTACGGTGGTGGTAGTGCACGGTGGTGGGTGTTGTTTGCTCCGTTTCTCTTCTAGCTCACTGCTTTACAAATGCAATACATCAAATGTCGAAAATTGAGGAAAATGCATGTTTTTGGGGAAAAGGCAGTGTGAGTGTGTGTTTGTTAGTATATATGTACGTATGAAATTTCTTTTTCCATGAATCTGTTGAATGTTTGAAATGGATTTGCAAGGGATGAAATCTATGTGTATCTATGCATCCAATATGAAAATGTAGGAAAATTTTGCTTGTTTGAAATAGGCAATGTGTATGTAGATGTAACTGTTGAATATATGAAAGGTACGTGCAAACAAATTTTGGGCTTAGTGAAACTGTGTATGTATGAATTTGATTAAGGGTTCACCATCCTTGTTATGTAAATGATGCTTGGAAATTGAATTCCAAACATGAATATTTACTTTGCATTGGATGAAGATGATGGTGAATGCTTGTAGAAATTACCTAAAGACAAGGAGAAAGAGGGATGAATATTTGAAGAGGAGAGGGTGGCTTGCACTTAGCTGTTGGATCAGATTTTGGGATGGGGGAATAATGGCTAACAAGTTTCTTATATTCTTTATTTTGGATATAGGGTTTCATGAGAATGGAGGTGATGAATGAAGACCACCATTTGTGGAAAAGTTTTTAATTTCTTGGGTTTAATTGTAATAAATTGAAATAAGTAATTAATTAATTAAATTTTTAGTAGAAGTTGGCAAATGACTAAAAGAAAATTTGTAAAGTTTTATTTATGCTAACTTATTTAAATGGCTAATTAAATGGTAAATAAATAAATAAATAAATTATGTATAATTAAATTAGGTTAAAGAATTAAATTCGAAGAAATTGGTAGCGACGCGACTTAGGAATTTGAAATTGTAAAATTTATAGTTTTAAAGTTTTCGGATCGGAACAAAATTCAAAATTCAAAATTTGAAATTTTGACTTTGATTGGGACAGGCATCAGTTCCTTGAGGAACTGGCGCCTATTGTTTAGCGAGTGTATGCACAAGTTGGTTGCTACTAGAGACGTGTGCTCTTCCGATCTCAAAATTTTCAAAAATGCCACCGTCTTTCCTTTTCGCATCGCTTTTTGATCAAACTGACATATATTCCATTTTTTTTTTGTCCATTCTGTTGCAGTGTAAGGTAAGATTACCAGCAAATTGGGTCACAGCTCAACCATGGCCATGACTATGTAGCGATTGGAATTTTCATATTTTGAAATTATTATTTTAGAAGAATTTAAGCACGTCGCTACCACCCTAATCTATAATTTTTAATGTTGGTCACGATGAAGTTTTAAAGAATTCACATCGCTCGTCAAACTTCGTTTTAAAGAACAGTTTACGCTTATAATTAATTGAATTTTGTTTTCAAATAGTAAATTCGAGTTCAATTAATTATTATTTCTGTCATCTAAGAAATTTTCCTAGTCCGGTCCAAAAGTTTTTAGTCCAAGACTTACTGTTTTCGAAGCTCAAATTCTTGTTTGTTTTAATTCATGCCAAGTTTTTAGTAATTAAAACCATTTTGTTTATAAATGTAAATGTAGGCCCAAGTTCTTGTTTGCTTTAAGTCTAATTTGTTCAAGTCTAATTTAAAGTAACCAGTTACAAGCTCTCTGGAGCCTAATTCCGAGCCCAAAGTAAACAAGCCTAACCAAACAAGCCTTATACCATTTCAACACTTGACCTATATTGAAGTCCAAGATTTTTCTGCTCTCCAATACTGCCGTTGGCATCTGAAAAACACCCACATTCCTCTGATTTTTCTATAACAAACGATCTCATCTGATTCCCTCAATCTCTCCCATGATCCCCATTAAACAATCAGCGACATTTGTTTTCATGTATTATATACATAACAGACTCTCTTTCGGAAGAAAAACTAAGCAATATTCTTCAGAATACACACAAAACACACCCAAAAGAATTCACGTAAACCATGCAAACACAGACGCACATTTCAGTAGCCTATTACACACATAAATACATACACTCGTAGCAAAGAAAACCAGCAGTTTATTGCTTCACTATATACATACACAGAATCACTACACACATCCATTATACTAAGAAAGAAACAGAATACAATTATATTCACACACACGCACCCTTCTCGCTACACACACTGCAATTACAATCTGCAAATTGGCATTCACACAAATACTTACACCTCGTACAGAACCAATACAAACAATACACTCTGCTCACGCACTAATTTCTGCAGAAATTTACTACATACATTGCATACACATGCACCCAGGCAGCCTTTACTGCCTTTCCCCTGTGTCAAAACCCGTTTTATCATCCAAACTCCTTCACGCCTACATCGCTGTTGTCCCTTCTTTTCAACACCACCAATCAGCCATCAACCGCGGCCACTGTCGCCTTCTGTCGCCGGCCATCACCATACCTCTAGCCCAGAAATTCTCCCCAACCAGAAATCAGAAATCAAAAAGAAAATAACATTTGAACTCACTTGGCTCCCAGCCACTCGAATCCCATGCCTGAAATGCGAGCGACCTCCATCGCGAATCCATTCACACCATAGCTCGAACTTGTCCCTCTGCCTCCCGCGACCCAGCCACAACGAGCAGCCTTTGTCTTCAAGCCTTTATTGGACTCGAATCCCCATCGACCTCTACCTCCATTACGAACCCACGTCACAGGACTTTCTCTATCGTCTCGAGCCGCACCCCAAACCGCAACTCTCTCTCTCTCTCTCTCTCTCTCTCTCAAAGCTTCAAACTCCCAATCGCCCCACTGTCGCCTCACTCTCTGCCTCTCGAATGAAATAGGGTGAAGGGAGTTAGGTGTTTGGGTTAAATCCGATTTTTGCCCTCAAGTCCCAATGTTTGTTATACGCTTGTTTTGATCCTGTATGTTTTATTGTCATTTAAGCTAACCCAGAGGTCCTGTTTAAAGCATAACAGCCCTTATCTTTCTAACTCATCTGATTTCAGCCCCTAAATTTATTAGTTGGCTCGTTCCAGTCACCAAAGGTTTAGTTTTATCCAATTTAGTCCCTTAAGTTTTGAAAAACTCTATTTCAGTCATCAAAATTTTAAAGTTACTCATTTTAGTCCCTAAAGATTTAAAAGTTTGTTTTTAGTCTAAAATCTTTCAAAGTTCACAATTTAATTTATACTTTTATTTAATCTAAATACCTTCAAAAATTTCTAACTTTAATTATTTATTTGTTTAGACGAGGAGCATAACTTGACAAATACTTAGCTTACCCTAAAAGCTCAAATTTGAAAAAGGAAAGCATAACGAGGTAGATTTCCTTTTCAACGTTATGTGCGCAATTTTATAAAAAGTATGATGCAATGCTATATTTTGTGATTATGCATGTACTGTATGTGATTTATGAGAAGATGAAAAATATGCGCATAATTAGCTCACCTTAATCGGGAGCCCATAGATTTAGCTTATCATTTTGACGGGCCCACAGACATAGACAATTGGTTTGTATTAAGACAAGCTCACAAACATAAC
>CAVNYN010252979.1:9682-20254 GCA_963692815.1 Nyctanthes arbor-tristis
ATCTCAGGTGACTGGAGTTAGACGTGTGCTCTTCCGATCTCCCAATGACCCAGCTGACTCACAAGGGTGTTAAGTTCCAATGGAATGAAAAATATGGTCAGAGTTTTCAGGAACTAAAAAAGCTGCTGGTTACGGTACCAGTATTAGTTGTACTTGACGGGTAGACAGATTCGTCATCTACAGCGATACATCTAAACAGGGATTGGGCTATGTATTCATGTAGAAAGGGAAGGTTTATAGCCTACGCGTCAAGGCAGTTGAAGTAGCATTAACAAAATTATCGGACGCAAGATCTTGAATTAGCAGTGGTAATCTACATATTGAAGATATGGCATTATTACCTGTACGGAAGCAGATGCGAAATTTACACTGATCACAAGAGTCTCAAATACTTCTTCACACAGAAGGAGTTAAATATGAGACAACGAAGGTGGTTGGAACTTGTAAAAGACTAAAATTGCACCATACTTTACCACCGGGGTAAAGCCAACGCAGTTGCAGATGCCTTAAGCAGAAAGAATGTTGGTCAAATGGCAGCACTGAGAATGATGCATGAGCAATTGATATGGGATTTCGAGAAATTACAGATTGAAGTAATAACCTGTCTATTGATAAACCCATCAGATTATCTGGTCTGACAATTAAACCTGACTTCAGAGATCGAATTGTGATGGTTCAAAAAGATGACAAATTCTTGGAAAAGATAAGGTCTGGCGTTGGGACAAGAAGTAGAGTCGGATTTGAGATTGCGGTAGATGGAGCATTAGTGTTTAACATGCGCCTTGTGTGCTGAAGGATGAATAGATTAGGAATGAGATTCTGGCTGTGGCTCATTCCGCCCCTTACGTGGTGCATCCTGGGCATACAAAGATGTACCAGACTTACGCAATACCTTTTGATGGAGAAATATGAAAGGCTATATCGCTAAGTTTGTAGTGAGGTGTATCGTGTGTTAGCAAGTTAAGGCTGAACACCAGAGGCCATCAGGGCCATTGAACCCATTAGAGATACTAGAATGGAAGTGGGAGAAGATCTTCACGACGCTCTTCCGATCTGCCTTCCAAGATCGAAGGGAGGTCATGATGCCATTTGGGTCATAGTGGATCGACTTATGAAATCAGCTCACTTTTTGCCAGTACACATGAATTTACATTAGAGCAGTTAGCACAGTTGTATGTTAAAGAAATTGTCCAATTGCATGGGGCGCCAACATCAATTGTGTCCGACAGAGACCCAAGATTCATCTCAAAATTTTGGAAGAGCTTACAAACTGCAATGGGGACCAAGTTGAATTTTAGTACAGCATACTACCCACAGATTGATGGTCAAACAGAAAGGACTAATCAAACTATGAAAGATATGCTCAGGGCGTGTGTTTTAGATTAAGGTGGTGGCTGGGAGAAGTGTTTACCATTAGTTGAATTTGCTTATAATAATAGCTATCAATCAAGTATTAGATTGGCTCCATACGAAGCCTTATATGGTCAGAAATGTTGTTCATCATTATACTGGGACGAGGTCGGCGAACAGAAATTATTGGGTCTAGAAATGGTTAGGAAGACAGTCGCGCACATTAAAAGAATCAAAGCAAAAATTAAGGTTGCTCAGGATAGACAAAAAAGCTACGTTGACAGGAGAAGGAAAGATTTGGAATTTCAAGTTGGAGAAAAGGTGTTTCTCAAGGTAGCTCCGATGAAAGGTGTCGTGTGATTCAGCAACAAAGGAAAATTGGCACCTAGATATATTGGCCCGTTTGAAATACTAGGTTGTGTTGGGAATGCGGCTTATCGGTTAGCATTACCACTGGAGCTAGTGGCCATGCACAATGTATTCCATGTCTCATTCTTGAAGAAATATATTCACGACCCGAGCCACATGGTTAATTTGGAGTCGATTAAGGTTAAGAAAGATATATACTACGAAGAGGCGCATGTGTGCATATTAGACCGAAAGGTCCATGTTTTGAGAAACCAAGAAATTCCCTTAGTCAAAGTCCAGTAGGGTAGGTATAGTATTAATGAGGCAACTTTGGGAGAAGGAAGATGAGATCCTAGAGAGCTACCCAAACCTCATAGATCAAGAAAGCCAAATTTCGAGGATGAAATTTATTTTAAGTGGGTAAGGTTGTAGCGACTGAGAAATTTTTACGAATAAGAAGTTCAGTAATAATTTGGGGCCGCCATAACCTTGCCTATTTTAAAGTTCATTTTCTAAAGTGCTCGTCTAGTCACAAATTTTAAAGCTTAATTAAATTTTATGTTAAACAATTTATTTTCTAAAGACTAAGTCTTATCCTCCAAATAAAATTCTACTACGAACTATTTTATAAAGTCCGAACTTTGAATATCTCAACCCATTATTACTTCATATTTCATTCAATATCAATTACCAACAGACATTCAAAATTCATATGCTAAGAACTACCATCTCATTCGAACTAGAAGAATTTAACTCCAAATGATATTATTATTTTACCAATAAACACATGTATATAACTCAATTAGGACTATTTCAATTTTCCTAGAACATCTAATTGTATCACCTCTCTACTTCAACATGGACACATTTTTGAGAAATTCTATTTATACCATTCTCCCTCTGAGCACGTCTCAAAAAAACCAACTCCTTTGAAGTTCATTAAACAAGCCTACAACCTCTTTTACATCCCCTAGTTAACAACAACCCATATCTGCTCTCAACCAAAGCGAACTAGGAAAAGTCATCCAAAGCCTATAAATTCCATGTCTTCATTCATGAATGTTCACACGAAAACCCATTGCAAAATTCTTAGCTCTCATTGTCGAGTCGAAAATTGGTATGCCATCTCTATGAGCTTTAGCTTTTGCCCTCTACATCTCTCGTGTACATATATATGCATACTGATTCACACCTTCGTTACCCAAATAGAGATGAGTAGATGTACGTTGTCATACACATAGATACATTAACGGCATACTACGCCCCTGCTTTCTTCTCTAATTCATACCCATCCGTGATATACCCGCCATTCATGTCATATACATATACACAAGAATGTTAGATGAACAAGTATACCCATATCACAACACATATACACTGCGTCACCACACCAAATGCTACCCTCACCGTCGGTCACCACGGAGTCAACCATCACCCCTCTTACTGGAATGTCCATTCGCCGGCGTCAATATTTCCATTTTCCCTCATGCACGCCTTTGATTTCCATTTTTTGAATTTTTGTTCCTCTGTTCAATGTTTCTGCCGAATTTGGAAAAACAAAGACTTTGAATATTATATTAAATCCTTTTCCAACTTAAGCTCTGAGGGCTGAGTTTCCCTATTTAAGTCCCTACATGTTTCTTAAAGTTTGCGCATTATTAATTGATCTATATGATGAATGTTACATGAAAATGTGTGGCTACAGGAAAAATTGCATATTTTGTATGCTTAAGATCCCTCATCATACGCGTATCTGCTTTGATGCATAAGAACAAGAACATGTATTCATTTATGATTCTTGTTCTCAAAGATCAGATTAGATCCCCACATGAAAGAAACTATTTACATGTTTATATGTTATATTTATGATATGAATTGGTTAATGTATGTTAGAGTCTACTGAGTAGATTTTTATACTCATTCTTTCAAATTAACACTTCCATATTTTGGAGCTGGTGGCGTGACGACATACAAAGGGTACTAGGAACTAAAATTTGAATTTATATTTATTGCTCTTTAGGATTTCAAGTTATTCTTTGAGTTGATTGTTGAATTCCAAACTATTCTCGACAAACTCCTTTAATTATTATTAATGAGTTCTTCCACACTAAATTATTTTGTTATTTATTCCGCATTAAGGTAAATTTCAAAGATCATATAGCGTCCTGGGTTTTTCTAAATTTGGGGCATTACATGAAAAGTATTATCTACTAACTCTTCTTGGTATTGTTCCAGGTGCTACGTGTTATGATGATTTGAAACATGTGGATGGTGTTGTTTATGAAACATATAGAGATGCTTGCTATGCTCGCGGATTATTGGAAGATGACAGGAAATATATTGATGGCATAATTGAGGCAAGCCACTAGGGTTCTGCACAATCACTGCGTAATCTTTTCACCACGTTGTTGATTTTAGATTGCATGTCTATACCTAAATTTGTCTGGGAAAAGTTTTGGGAGTATCTTTCTGATGATGTACTATACAACCAACGAAATCCTTTGCATAATCCAGGTAGTCTGCCTCTAAATAATACTCATTCACTTTTGAGTATATTTATATATTACAGTGATACATTTACTATTTTACTCAATCTCATTCAAATTATATATATTTCTCTTTTACAGATCTTATTTTGAGAGAAGTTGATATAATAAACTATGCCTTGGTAGAGATTGAGAAATTGCCATGCAAAAGAGGAAAAATCTTGCGTAATTATTCCTCGATGCCATATCCCAATGTCGGCTATTTTGAAAGTGTTGATAATAGTCTAATCTATGATGAGTTGCGCTACGATAAAACAGTATTAGCTGAGGAACACAATCAGTTGGTTAACAACTTAATAGATGAACAACACAATTCTTAAGTATAATACTATAATACAAGCAGTTGATGCTGATCAAGGTGGTATACTTTTTTATATGGTTATTGTGGAACGGGAAAAACATATATTTGGAAGACTCCATCCATAGCTCTGAGATCAAAGGATAAAATTGTTCTTAATGTTGCATCAAGTGGTATTGCTTCTTTGCTTCTTTCTGGTAGTAGAAAGACTAATTCAAGGTTTGCAATTCCTATTATTACAACAAAGGATTCAACTTGCAATATTAAACAAGGTAATCTGGCAAAGTCAATTGTAAGAGCAAGACTGATCATTTGGGATGAGGCATCCATGATGTAGAGATATTGCTTCGAAGCGTTGGATAGAACCCTACATGATATTCTAAAGGTAAACAATCCTTTGAGCAAAGAACAGCCTTTTGGTAGTAAGACTATTGCATTTGGTGGAGATTTTCGGTAAATTCTTCCCATTATACCTAATGGTTCTAGATAGGATATTGTTCAGGAATCTATGAACTCTTCCAAGTTGTAGAAGAGTTGTAAAGTGCTCAAACTAACAAAGAATATGAGGTTGTAAAATATTGCTAGAGATGATGGGTTACATGAGTTGAGAGTTTTTTCGGAGTGGCTATCAAGCATTGGAGATGGTACAATCGGTGATTTTGATGAAGGTCATGCTATAATTGAAATCCCAGATGATTTGTTGGTAGAAAATTTAGGTGATCCAATTGAATCATCAGTGCAAGCTGTCTATCTAGATTTTTTAGAGAAAGCTAATGACCCGTCCTACTTGCAAGTTAGAGCCATCCTTACCCCCAACATTAGATGTGATTGATTCAGTAAATGATTATATGGTTTTACAAAATTGTTTGGAAGGTATTTCTTATGTGAGTTCTGATTTTGTTTGTCCCTTCGATTCTACAAACTATTAGTTTCAAGAATTGCACACTACTGAGTTTCTCAACAGTATTAAATGTTCTGGTTTGCCCTTCCACAATTTGAAATTAAAGTTAGAGTTCCTATAATGTTACCGTGCAACTAGATCCTTCAGTTGGGTTGTGTAATGCACCCGACTTCTTGTGAAAAGGTTGGGGTCCCACATTATTGAGACTACAATATTGTCCAAAGCATTTGTTGGTAATAACCACTTTATACCTCGGATGAGTTTAACACCTTTGGATACCAATTAGACTTTTAGAATCCAACATAGACAATTTCCATTGACTGTATCACATTCGATGTCTGTAAATAAGAGTCAAGGTCAATCCTTCTCAGGTGACTGGAGTTCAGACGTTGCTCTTCCGATCTCTTTACACATGGCCAATTCTATTTTGGAGTATCACAGGTCACCAGTCGCGGTGGACTTAAAATCTTGATATGTGACAAGGATGTACAGACAACCAACACTACTACAAATGTGGTTTACAAAGAGTGTTTAATAATCTTGAATAAGTTATATTTATACCTAAGTACCAGGTCACAGTTAACCACTTCCAAGTCAAATAATAGGCCCACCGTCCCATAAGTTGGCGATTACTCTGCATGGGCCCGCACACCTCATGTTAGGTCCCTCACAAGCTTGAGGGTTTGATATTCATATCGCTAGCACCCAAGCCGGGCAAGGTCGTGACCTCTAGGTGTATCTTGGTCGTCACCCTTTACTGCCGAAGTCGCCTTTGTAGCAACCTGACGGATAAGCGGAGAAGCATCCCAAGAGGTTGGACACCTAGGTTGTCATGCCCCCACTAATTTACAATATTTTTTGAATTATTTATATCAGTGAACAAATTCAATAGCGGAAGCTTTCACACAAATAGTGCGGACAAGACGTACAAAATAAACAAAGTGTATTTGTCTTGTAGAGTTTCAAAAAATAACATTACAACTCGGTTTTTTAATAAAATGTAAAGAACATAGCAAGTATATTAAAGAACATAGCAAGTATATTAATAGGTGTAGTTCATTGATTAACAAAGCAAAGTCAAATCATTAGAAAGCTTTTACGTTGAAAAGTAAGATTTAAATCATTACAAAGACTACCCATTCATTTCATCATATATTTTATAAGGTGTGAAAATATATGTTATAGAGAGGTAGGCATACTTATTAACACAAAAGGTAATAAGTTCATAATTGCATTTGTGATGATTTCAAAGATAGGTCTTCACTACATGCAAACTCTACTCCTATTCGCGAGCATGCTCAACTCATGGCTTGCCTTGTTTTTCAAATATCATATCTTCAATCATCTACAAAAACTGTAGAAAAAGGGAGTGAGTACGGGGTACTCAGTGAGTAACAAAACTCTTTAATTCATCTTTGATTCACCTTTCATTAGAAAGATTTATTTCAAGAAAACCATTGAATGCACAAAGCTTTTCAATGCACAAGAGGGCCCTATAGTTAAACTACTATCTGTGGTGTGCGTAAGATTCACATCAATTCAACCAATTCAATCATGGCCATGTACATTTAAGTGAATCCACATTTGAATCCTAGTTGACCCCTACAGGAATTCTAAACAAAGCAAATATCACACTAATCGTCGCCCATCTCAGTATCATTATATGGCTCCTAGTATGACAACAAAGCAAAGCAAAGCAAATACAAAACGGGTAGAGTATCAACTAGTGATTCAAATGCAATAAGTCAATCTTTCTTTACAATTCATCAAAGTCTATGTTCATGTCAAGGAAATCATCAATCAAAATTGTGCTCTTCCGATCTAAAACTTCATGAATGTAGAAAGGGAATCATCAATCACGTGGCGCGATGCGGCGCCATACACTTGGAAGGTAGGGTGGCAAATTGCTCAAGTAGTCCTTATACTTTTTGTTGTCTTATAATTTAGTAATGACATTTTGATCTATGTTATTCAAGACCTTCAACTTAATATGGTTTTTCAATTAAGTGGCTACACTTTGAGTCATACTAATCCATAACCACATTCTTATTTCTAGGCCTTACTCGAGTAACAATCTTTGAATCTTGTGACGTACTAATACAAATACACTTCGTTATTCAATACTGCAACCTCACGCGGTTAGTTAATCAATGCAATGTCAATAGTTACTTCCAAATTCATTATCAAAATATTGATCATGTTGCCAATGATCATGTTCTAATTCTTGATATCCATTTGAGTGGCAAACCTTGAAGTTTTGCAATTCAATACAATCACATTGCTATATCTTAATTCTTGAAAATCTCGTAACTTCACCATTGATGTAACTCAATTGATTCTCCCATCTTTAATTCTTAGCAATCTTGTAACAATTCAATATTATAATATTGTCATATTCTAATCCAATTCATTGTCAAAATATCGATCATGTCATCAAGAATTAACTTCTAATTGTTTGAGTGGCAATCTTGCATCCTTGAATATGATCACGTTGTCACATTGTAATTTTGGACGTTCAATTGAGTAATAATCTTATAATCTTATGATGCAATTCTAGTAATTATTCAATCATCGTCAAAAAACGTTTACATCCTTAAAATTTTGCGGGATGTTACATAGCTCACTCGTAAACAGTTGCTCGAGCGACCTTATGACCCTTAGGCGGTATAACCGCCTTTGCAACTTGCATGTCAACTTACATACCTTATCACTTAAGAATTGATGTAACAACCTCATTTAATGTAAAGCGAATGTTTGTCTTCCCCATGTAGCAGTTAATCTATACTTGGTCAAGATAACCTGGCACAAGCTCCAGCTAAGTGTGATTAGAGAATCCTCTATTGGTTTGGCATCTAATGCATGTAATCATTACACATCACTTTGCATACTATAAATAGGGAAAAATCTCACATTATGGAGGATTCTCTCCCGGATTCACGATAACTTTGTCTTCCTTAAGCATTTACTCCTCTCCACACATCTTCAACGGCTCCATAAATTCTCCATTAACTTCCAAAATTGATTCAAACTCAACTTTCCCGCATAAATAAATTCGTTTGTTGAGTCGAGGTAGATTTTGGCATCAACAAGTTAGTCTTTGCTTATGAAATCACTGATCATAATACACATCTCAAATTGGGAACTTTATCGTTATTGTATTTAATTAAAACTTAACTAATTGATTACATTTTTTCTTTTTTCTTTTTTCTTTTTTGTTCTTAATATTAACATGTGAGCATCTTTGGTGTATTTTCTTTCTAAAATACAATTCACCGTGTCATTTGTTTTTTAAGGTATGTTATCTATTTTATTATATATTAATTCAGTAATTACTTGCTATACTGTTTGAAAATTATCAATATAATATAAGTTTCATCTCATGTCAAACTTTTTACTACTCTCTGTCTTTCTATTGATTATCACCATTAGTTCGAGTTCCATTAGTCGGATTGAATTATTTTTGTTATATTAATTCGTATAAGTTAATAATTTGATAGAGTTGGTGCTTTGTATTTTGAAATTATCATTTACTTTATGGCATTGTTTAAGAGTTTTAATATATCCTTGACCTCTGGATAATTTATTTTGATAATTGAACATGTGTAATTTAGTGATTTTGTTCTTAATTTAATTTGTTGATTCTTTCTTCAGCTGTTGAGTTCCAACTATCGAATTATGGAGATTTTCATTGGATGTATGTGTTTTATTTGATTACTTCTGTGAAATATGTGATAAACTATTAGGCTATATTTATTATAATAAAATTTGAAGTTTTGTGTTATCCTGTTTGAATATATAAAACATGATTATATAGAATAAACATGTTTGTTTTGCAATAGAATATAGCTTTTCTCAGTGCACATAAACATTATTTCATATGAACAGGCTCTGCGTCTACTCAAGTGATTACAAGGAGCATATACAAAAGTTTATATTCAATGCATACTCAACGTTTAATAATAATTTGTATTCATAATATTGGTGTAATATGTTAACTTTTCCAGTTTTTAGTAATAACGTTGGATTTCTCCCATTTTCCAATATTTATCATTGTTGTCCTTACTAATATTCTCTTTTTGTTTATTATTCATTAGATACACTTCAGTGTAATTACTATGTGTTTGTTGATTCATTTATATTACGCTCTTCCGATCTTTTACAATATCTCATTATAATGCTATGTTTTGTTTTGTATTTAAGTTTACGATTATATTATATTAGTTTAAATAGATGTTTTATTTTGTTTTGTACTTCAATTACATTGACCATTTTAAAACAATCGTCGATATTTGTATTTGGATATAATGCCATGTTTGATTAATGTAATGTTGTATTCTACCCATACAATGCACGGGTGAGGATACTAGTATTTAGTTAATTGTCATTTTTCTTTATTACTTTAATGCATTTCTATTCTATTTTCAAATTATTTTAGATGACAAAACGCTATTTCTTTGTGGTAGTGGTGATCAATTAATTTAAACAGTTCATATAATTCTATTGATTTACAGGAGCTTATGTAGCAAATTGAGAAATGAAGAGGTCTAGAAGTCAGAAGTTTCTCTCATTTGTTATCAGATTTGCTATTTGGTAATGATCTTGTCTATCCTACTTTCATCCACTTTCTTTATTTGATGCTTGAAATTTCAATAAATACTAATTTCTCTTAATGTGTTTATCATGTGAGATTTTACGTTTATATATTGATGTCTAATTCATTTTGTTTACATGAGATATACAATTGGTTGGTTTATATCATTCAATTACTACATTATATAAAAGTGTAGTGACCATGTTTGATCCTTGTGCTCTCTCTCTCTCTCTCTCTCTCTCTCTCTCTCTCTCAAAACACTTCTATGTTGTTTTATCTTGTGTCAATTTTCATTTTGCTGCTAAAGTGTATATTTAAATTATTGTTGCCTTTACAAGCTACTGAGTTAAAATTACATGCTTTGGACAGATACAAATGACAAACTATTTTCAATAAGAAGTTCAGTGTATGATGATTGATTCTTAGTGCATATTTGTATTCTATTTTAATATGTATATAATATTATTTATTATTAAATGTCTAATTTATTATACTCGCCATATTTTTCAAGAGATCTTTTTTTTTTTTTTTTTTTTTT
>CAVNYN010252987.1:0-11331 GCA_963692815.1 Nyctanthes arbor-tristis
TCTATTAATGACTTGCTCAAGTAATTCTACTAAATGGACCTTTGATTTAAGTATCTTACTTCACGTTTCCCTGTATGCCCATTTTAGAAAATTGTTCCATTGCTGATAGGAAGGGTAATTTGATCCGATTTGAAATGAAACACCAAGTAGCCCCAATCCAAACGGAGCAAGAAAATTCCGTCGCAGGAGGTTGGTGGGGACGTGGCAGATCAACTCGCCCAACCAGCCATGTTTACATAAAATACAAAACAGGTCACTAAATGGGGTGAAACATTTCCCCAGCCTGCCTTGATATTTTGCATACATACGAATCCACCCCCTTTGCCATTCCTATTAAATGGTTCTTTAGTACCTACCAAATGTAGGCACTACTTCGCAAGTGCGTAGGAGGGGGTAGACACCCCCCGTAGCGGCTACCCCACTTTTCGGAAGAAAACCATCTTTCACCCTTTGAAAAATTATAGTTTTTTTTTTTTGAAGTGTTTCGGATACCCCTTCCGCTGTCTTCTAGCTACGCTCCTACTACCTCTAGCTTCACTCCCACTACTTCGCGAACAACATGTGGACATCTTCAATGTTTATCATGAACCTAGCTAGTATGCTATTCATCAGAAAATTAATCAACCTTGAAATTTTTTCGTGACAATTGTTTTATACATGATATAGAGCATTTCTAGGAGGAAGATTGGATAGGCCACAGAGATGGTATCCTTCTACCGGTTTATCATTGAGTCATTTTTTCAACATTAGGTTTCTAGGTTTAGTTTATTTTATTTAAATTTAAATAGCACCATTGATGGCCACTATGTTTAGGTGGCATTAAACTATAAGTTCACCTAAACGCATCACATGTTCTTATCTTTTATTTGACTTATATCATTTAATACCACCGCACTGACACATAGGATATTCTGATGATGGTGATGAATAGCATTATTGTTTATTTATTATAGCATTCCTGTTTGGGTCATGCATCAAATTCTTCAACAAGCCTTTCGTAAATCCATGATATTGCATTACAAAACTTATGTTTTTCTACATCATGTGACAGAGCTTGTTCCATGGCTATATATTGAAGTAGCTTCTCCTTCAATTGGGAAAAAATATTAATCCGGCAATGCAAATTATTCGCTAATAGGCCATTTGTTGCTTCTCAACATAATCCTCCTAAATCTATGCCATTTTACCCTATCTATTGTCAATTCACCCTATTTTTAATTAAAAGATTTTGTGAAGTCTTCTATCTAGATTTCAGAACGCGAAATAGTGATATGAAACCATACTCTAGATCGCGAAATCGCGATCTAGAGTTTCTGATTTTAGATCGCAATAGTTGATCAATCAAAAAGGAGGAGGAGGAGGAGGTGGTGGATCGGTGGCAATGGAAGGAGGAGGCGGCGGCGGCCATGAATGGTGGAGAAGGCGGTGGCAGAGATGGAAGGAAGAAGAGGCACATCAATTGATTTCACAGAGAGAGAGAGAGAGAGAGGAAAGTCGTTTGTTTTTGGGTTGGTTGGGTGACTTGATTTTTCCAAATTACAAAAAAAGTTCATATTTTTATAAAGTGGTATTGAAAAAACCTTAAACCCTAATTAAACCGTTGCCGTGAGCCTTCAATGGCAATTCCTTTTCAGTATTTTCTCGTGTAATTGATGACGTATTGTGGTTGCACCATTCTTTTGGGCGTATTTTCCAAATGTCAACCCAAATGTAGGGTAGATTCCTAAAGTCCCCTTAAAAATTTAAAAGGGTCAGCAAATGGGTCAAAATCCCAATCCACAACCCAACCAGACTTGATTTGCCCTGAATTTTGGCGGGTCACGTGGCAGTACATGTCGTAAAAAGGTAATTCGTAGAAAATGACTCCTTTTTTGAGTTATTGTTGTGTAATTGTAAGTACACATGCATCATTACGGTTGTGTTATTCCTAGGATTTAGATATAGATGAGAAGAATGTTTTTGATGAAGAAGAATTTGTGCTATTTAGTTTGTTCACTAACTCTGCTCAATCTGCTTGTATAGAGATATTGTACCCAAAGCTTATCACACTTTTTGTCCTCTTTTCTGTTTGATTATTTAGATTTATTCAAAAGTATTGACCGGAATTGTTTCTTGTAGAATAAGCATAATTATCGGTACAAGCATGATTTCCAAACAATTCCATAGAGATGCTTTACTACATTCTCCAAAATTTGACATTTGCGCATGTCTTGATTCTTATTTCCGTTTTATTGTTACAAAACAAGATAACATGAAAGCCTCCAAAACAAAATTTGGAACATGTAATTTCTTGGACCAATTGAACCAATGAAAACGTTTGTTTATAATGCTACAATGCTGTATAATTTTATTTAATAGTCAAAAAAAATTATTTTTGTGTTGTTCGATAGGAGCCTATATATCTAGATGCAAAAAGGTTAATATTTATTCACAGTCACTGTAGACTTGAATATCAAAAGATCTAAAATGGTCATGTCACCAATTTGGAATGTGATAGACGAGGGATATAGTGTCTAAATTTCATGCATTTATTTATTTTCTTAAAATAAACCATTTTATTTTAATAGTTTTGCCTTTATACTTACATTTCCATTTTTTTTTTAATCACAATCTTTCATTCATTAATGCATAATTGAGCTAAGAAAACAAAGGACTTCTATCAGCACATGTAAATGAGAAATTAGAAGATAAAGCCACAGAAGCAAGGGTGTGGCAAATTTATTAGCTTCTCGTCTAACAAAGTTGCAAGAACCATCACCCGCACCCGCACCCGCACCCACACAAGCTAAGAATGATCGGATATCATTCAAAATAGAGGGGAAAAAAAGGATGACAAGCATCAAGGTTCTGCAGGCCTGAAACCAAATTAAGGCAATCCGATTCACTTTCAATTTCCTTCAAGTTGAAAAACAGAAATTGGATTAGGATTAATTAGTACTTCAACAATGCGAAAGTTGAGGGTGAGATCTAGTCGGCCCTGGCCGGTTCAAGGCCTTTAATATGAAAAATCCGGCCACAGCTATAAATCTGGCAAAATGCTTGTAAGCCCATGAGCAACACGAGCAGAATATTAGCAAGAAAAGTGAGAATCATCCATGAACTGTATATATATTTCTTGATGAATTTTCTGAATTTAATCTTCCATCTTCCCTCGTAATACTTGTTCACATCTCCAATCACATCGTCAATGAAAGGCACCTTTGTCAATCTAATAGACTTGCTCATTCCATTCCACAGTTCTGCCACCTCTTTATCGCTCTTCAAACGGTTGATAATAATCCCTCTTTGCCGAAGAAATTTTGCATCTTCTTCAGTATCGATGATACCATTCATTAACTCTGTGTAACGCGTCAGAGTCAACAGCCCTGATGGTCTACAAGCTTCATAAGTCACCAAGTTTCACAGAACAGTCTCTGAGTTCAAGTCCACAGTTATGGCCGGAAGATAAAGACTGACAGTTTCTTTATCGAATCTAATGCTTTGGATGCCTTCATTTGTGGGAAGAAAGCGCACACCAACCTCAAACAGATCAATTACAGAAGGGATTGTAATTTCTTCTATCAATGGTGATTTTTCAATGTCATCTTTCGAGCTAGAATCTTCGTCATCTTTCTTCTCCTCTCCGTTGTGTAAGAAACTGAAGATATTTTCTAACGGTTCTTTTAACTTATTTAGGACAGGAACATTGGAAATTATAGTCCCAGGCAACTTCCCAAGCATTTTCATAGGTTTTGAAAAGACTGTAATTTTGATCCCTCGTCCTAAAATAGAGAGGATTTTTCGTACCTTATCTAGAAACTCGCGAATATAGTTCGACCCTGTATCTTTCATTGATTCACCATCTTTCTCCTTGAGAGGTAATTGGGGGAATTCTTCCACCATTTTGAATGGAGAGAGCTCTTTACTCAGATCAATTAACGTTGAAAGTAGCCATTCAAGTGCTTATGGTAGCAAGCACGGATTTTGAGCTCAAGATGGGCGAATTCATCAACAATTTGTTGGAATTTTTTGTTTGAGGTTTCCCTTTGACCTCTTTTGGCAGCAGCAACTTTGTATCTCGCCATGTCAGGGATCTCAGGACGAAAACAATGACATGGGCCAAGGGAAACTTGTTGTGGGATGTAAGAATTTGGATAACTCAACATCAGGGCTTTTGGAACAGAGAAGATGCTGATAGGAGTTTCTGTCTCTCGATCAAGCTTTTCTGCTAGAGTTCAACGAATGTAATCAACCCAACTTCCTTCGTCGACGTTAGAGCTCAATCCTCGGATATGACTGGATTGAGGACTCGAGAAATTGCTTATCTTTGGCTTAGAGGAAGACATAGTAATTTTCTATGCTAATGAGTTGAAGCTAAGAGATTGAAAGAAATTATTGGTACACAGATATATTATGCATTGTGAATCATTTAAATATTTCTTATTATTCATTAAAAAAAAAAAACCATTCTTGTCTCTTTTGCCCTACCAATTAATCCCAATTCAGATTTGCACCAAAGATTAAAAAATAAGAAAATGACTCCAAGCAGTGTTGGAGGAAAGTATGGTAGTAGTTAATTTTAATGATGTTTTCTCCCCACAAGAAGCACAATTAAGCTCATTACTTCATTTGTTTATTATGTGCATATTTAATATGGATAATGCCAGCATCCTAAGCCACACTAATGAGATCATCATTAATAATTTTGTTTAGAAATGGTATTCTCTTTCACATTTTAATCTACTTAATTTAGGAGTTCAGTTTTGTCTTCAATTATTGAGGTCTGTATTTCTCTCAACCTGATGCAAACCCAGCAAAGATGACGATCCTCTGAACCTACGAAAAAAAGCCAATGGATTTGGGCCCCAAAAAAAAAATTAACGAGCCACAATTTTAAAACATGCCACAAAAAATTAGTCACGAGCTCCTTTAAAAGTGTCATTCTACGAATCCACAAAGAACAAGATATATAAATTGCGAGAAATCACTCTCAATATGTTTTCATTAATAATCGCGCCAAAACCTCCTAGCGTTAGAAAACCCTTGCATGGGGTATGAACTAAAATAAAGTCTTAACCTATTTCTTAAAAAAAAAAAAAAGAATTCTAGCTATTTTGTAATTCTAAGAAATAAAATATAATAATTAAAATAGAAAAAGAGTAATAAAATATATAAGAATAAAAACCCGTGCAAGTAAATAAACTAGAAACGCGTCTGTGACTTGTAATTGGACTGAGGTCCTGACTGCAAAATGGAATTATTCCCAGCTCTAACCATTGGCTTTACCTGGAGGCAGTGTGGGTAATAGTCTCACTATTTGTAAGTAATAATTCAGGTAATAATTTACAAAATTAGGTAAATTTACTATCTTATTCTTTAGTTATTTTATAGGTTAATTTCACAAAAGTTCTTCACCCTTTGAGTTAAGAACCGATTTCGTCCCAAACTTTTTTTCACTCTCCTGTGATCCCAACATTTCATAAATGTGCACGAAAGATCTCTTTTGACAATATTCTATCAACATTTCATTGAAAATGATTATTATACCATTTTAACTTTTTAATTTTAAAAACAAAATATTTAACAATATTAAAAATAATAAAATAAAAAAAAAAGAAAACACCAACCCCACCCACGCCACCCTACCCTACGCGACGCTTCTCCTCAACTTATTGCCAAAAAAGGGCAGCAAAGGCTGCCGGTTCTGGGGGCCAAAATGGGCGGCAGCAGAAAATGGGGGGCCCAAAAACACTATCAGGAATGACAGCAGACTTCTACAATTTTTGGCACTGTCGTTTCCGACAGCAAAAATGGGGATCGAATCCCCCCATTTGCTGCCATTGCAAATGAGGGAATTCCCTCCCCTCTCCAAAAAAAACACTGCCAGAAATGGTAGCTGTCTGCTGCCATTTCTGGCAGCCTTTTTGCTGTCAGAAGGGGTGGCAATTTTGTTGCCATTTCCGACAGCAAAAATACCCTCTCCTCCTCAAAAAACGCTTCCAAAAATGGCATCTGTCTGCTGCCATTCTGGTATTCTTTTTACTGCCGGTTCCGGCAGCAAGTTGAGAGGGTTGTCTTTTTTGTTTTTTAATATTTTTAAATGTTTTGTTTTTAAAATTAAAAAGTTAAAAAGGTATAATCATTGTTTTCCATGAAAAGTTGAGGGAATATTGTCAAAAAGGACCTTTTGTGTGTATTTATGAAAGGTTGCGGACATAGGAGAGTGAAAAAAAAGTTTGAGAATGAAACGGGTTCTTAACTCAAAAGTTGGGAACCTTTTGTAAAATTAACCCTTATTTTATCACAGTAATAATTATGCATTATATCGTTCCTTTGTGAGTCGTTGAAATATTAGCTTTTGAGTATTGAAAAAATCCATTCTGTCTCTTTTGACCTACCAATCAACAGCAGTTCACATTAATGATTAAAAAATAAATAAATAAATAACAAAAAAAATTCTTGGAGTTTAATAAAGTAGTTTTCTCCCCACAAGAAGCACGATTATAAGTTTCTTTTTGTTTGTATGCATATTTAATATGGATGATGTCAGTATCAAGCCACACTAATCAGATCATTAAGTAAGTTTTACTCATTCATTGTATTTGTTTAGAAACTGTATAGCTTTCTTTCACATATTTTAATCAGTTTATTCTATTCAATTAATGAGGTTTTTATTTTTCCGGCCTTTACCCAATTATCTTGGGCTGTTTGAACAATGTGAAGAAAGAATCAGCAAGAAGTATAACGTGGGATAACAAGAAGTATAACAAAGGGGATTTTTTTTTTTTTTTTTTTTTTTTTGGGGTTTGGGGTTTTTTTTGGGGTGGGGGGGTGGGGTGTTCTTATTCCTAATATAACTTAATTTCCGCTTCTCCAACAGCAATAATAAAATAAAATTATCATATTTACGCAAGTACTAATCTTTTAAATTCTTCCAATTATTATTCTTCGTAAAATATTTGTTGGTCCGATTGAAATTTTTTTGCAATCAGACATGCCCTTTTTTCTTCAAAAATTCATCCACAGGTGATGGAGCCTCGCAATGTATAGTAAGATATGCCCACACCGTAATTGTTGATTTTTCAGTATGCTACTCGGGAATTGTGCCTTGCACTATGTCCGTTATAATTGTTAAACGGATTTTATTAATAATAATAAATAAATAATTGGAAAAGGACTATCAAACTATAAATAGTGAAAATTAAAGTGTAACGACCCTACTAGACTTTTATCATTCATCTATGATATTTGATTAATTTATACTTGTTTGGAAGTCCTTAAGTATGAAGTGGGGGAAAATATCTTATATTATTTGGAAAGTATCAAACATAATATACTCCCATGAGATAAGATATACATGAATAGAGTAATAGGCTTAGTCACCAGGCTAGGAAGATATTCACATGTCTAGAGATTTAGGGTAATGATTTCCAAAGACTTTCTTTGCTCTCGAAGATTTGAGTATAAATACACATACTTGTCATTGATCGCCCTTGCTTTTCAACCACAAAAAAACTTCACGTAACTCTTAAATAAACATTACACTTGTTTTGAAACCAAAGGCCAAAGCAAAAGTTGAAGAATCAGAAAGTAGAAACTAAGAGAAAAAGGATCGTGATCCTTGTATTTATAATTGATCTGTCTCTTTCTTTTCTCTTTACCAAAAAGTGTGGTTTTGTCGTAAGACATCTTTGAGCCATGATGGCGGAATGAAATTACAAGAAAAGTTATTGCTTTACATAGCTATGAAAATTCATGTTTGAAAAGATGAATTGCTCTTATATGTATTTCTTTCAGAATTTCAGAATCTTAGTTGAGTTCAAATCATGATATTGGCGTCAAGACGCCCTTCTTCGAACGAGTTTGATTTAAGTTGAGAGAGGCTACTGAGATAGTCTATGAACCAACTCTTTCATATATGGTACCAACCAAACCAGTTTCATGAGCGCTCGGGAAATCAATAGAGCAATTCGAGCCCTAAAAGGTCATGTTTTTAAAGAAATTCTTATATGTACATGGGTTACTTGCTAAATATATTTATTCACTCTTTTTATATTTTCTAAAATGCTAGTTGATCCAATGAAACTTCTTTGGAATAACCCAAAGCTCTTGGGAAGTGTCGCCAGAGGGAAATGCTTGTACCTATGTGACCGAGCGGGATATATGGGGCTACTACGATGAGTATCCAGGCATTTACTATTATATCACCACCCAAGTGCAAATCGAATACT
Source organism: Nyctanthes arbor-tristis (assembly GCA_963692815.1). NCBI lineage: Eukaryota > Viridiplantae > Streptophyta > Magnoliopsida > Lamiales > Oleaceae > Nyctanthes > Nyctanthes arbor-tristis. Next base: position 8,211 of record CAVNYN010252987.1, read on the forward strand.
ACAATCCCGAGACTATGAAACACATCAAGAATGAGTTCTATAAAGGCAATAAATGGGAACTCCCATAAATGAAATGGAACTATAAATGTAAATACTTAATTTATTTTGCTAAGTGGATGTAATATTTAGTATGGTGGTATGAAATCCACTTAAAAAGGTTGGTAAACCCCATCAAAGGACAAGGAGAACTTTTGAAATGGATAATCCCCTCATTGCTTTTGTAACAATGACCATGATGAAGTAATGAAGTATGTTATAAGATCTGTTATGAATGATGTTATTATGTTGTGTACCCTTGAGAAGAATCACTGAAGAAGCATAATATTCATACTAGATCACCTATGGAACGAAAAACTAAAGGTACTACACTATAGTTACTTCAGTAAAAAGTATCGATACAATAAAACAAAAAATTATATAACTACTCAAACGCATTGACACACCTTGCAGTATCGATAAAACAGAAAGTTATTTATGTAACTAACAGCATTGGTATTCCCACTGATATCGATACAAGTAAAGAAAATTTGATTAAGTATTTGATAAATCTAACTCTATAAAGAGATGATGTGATGTGATTCACTCATGAATAAAAGAACGTATATTTTATAATGTACTTACAAGGGGCAAAAAAAAAAAGTTGGTAATACAAAATTAATAACCTGGTTAACCGGGAAAGATCAAGATGTGCTACATAAAGTGCCTTTTTCTGTTAATGTGATATGTCCCTACCACATTTTGCCACCTTATAAATTTTAGTTTATTACAAAATAGTATCATAATATCATAATTATCAAAAGGATGAAAAATAAGCAAAAACTCTTTAATGGCCAAGAGATTGGGTCTATTATACCTGACAGAGGATTGAGACAGGGTGTCCTTTATCCCTATACCTCTTTATTCTTTGTGCTGAAGGACTCTCTGCTACATTGATGAAGAAAGATGTCTCGAGAGATTGAATTGTAAAATTGTACATGGAGCTTCCATGATCTCTCATCTTTTCTTTGCGGACGACAGCCATTTTTAATTTAAGGCTAACGGGTGGTAATGTAGTATTTTAGCAGCTTCTAGAGGTATATGAACGAGAGTCAGGAAAATAAATAAATTTCCAAATATCATCTTTGTTTTTCAGTTCTAATATGGAACCAAAAAGAAGACAATCTATCTACACCTCTTGGGTATCGGGGTTTCCTCAGGTCACGATCGCTATCTTGGTCTTCCGTCCATTGTAGGCCTAAAAAAGAAAGAAGTTTTTCCATTTTTTAAAGATCATATATGGCAAAGTTGTTAGGGTGGAAAGAAAAATTACTTAAGCCGGGAAAGAAATACTACTCAAGTTAGTGGCATAAGCCATCCCAAATTATGTAATGTGCATTTGTTTGCTTCCTATAGGACTTTGTGAGGTGTTGGAATGTATGATGAACTCCTTTTGGTAGAGAAGGCAGAGAGAAGGCTCGAAAGGTATTTCATAGATGTCTTGGCGACAATTGTGTTCACCTAGTCTAGGGGAGGGCTGGGTTTTAAAAATCTTCATGATATGAATCTCTCTCTCCTTGGTAAACATGCTTGGAATCGTATTACCGAGCTTGATTCATTAGTTACCAAGACTATTAAGGCCCGTTATTTCCCCCGAACTTCCTTTTTTGGAGGCCAAGCTTGGACATAGTATTCTAGCCACTTGAAATCTCCCCAAGTAAGGCTGCCCTTTTAGAATTGGTAGTGGGAATTCAGTAAGAGTTTGTGAGAATAGTTGGCTTCTGGATAGAGACAACGGTTGGATCTCATCGGCTAGAATTCCAAATGAAAGCCTTGTGTTGGTTAATTAACCAGTTAATGGGACATGGAAACTAGGTAATGGGACATGGATATTCTTTGGGACTTATTTAAAGGATAGGAACTTGAATTTCTGTGGTTCTTTAGCAAAAAGTATAGTTACCCGGTTTGGTTAGCCTATCAACTTCAGAGCCAGCTTGGTACTTATCATTTTCATCTTCCTTCGAAAGATACTTTCTGGAAGATTATTTGGCAGTTTAAAGTGCCTTCGAAGGTTAAGAATTTGATTTGGAGGGCAGCAAAAGTTCTCTTTCCTACAGTTGATCAGTTGTGGGTGAAACAGATTACTGTTGTAGCATGCTGTCTAGTTTCCAAAGAGGAAAATGAATCAATTATGCATTGTTCCTATTCTTGCGTGTTCGCTAGGAAGGTATGGTCTTCTTCCCATATCAATTTGGTTCCATATGAATCTGATGATGATTTCAAGAATTGATTCTTCTCCCTGCTAGATAATTTGGATAAGGATGATCGGAATCTGGCCGCCATTATTTGTTAGGCACTTTGGACAAACAAAAATGAGGTCATTTGGAAAGCCAAATCTTTTATGGTCAGGAAGATTGTCTCCTTTGCTAAGTTAAAACTACAGCAATGGTCAGATGCTCAAAGCTCACTGTCAAATGTTAGCACCCAGTCACCTATGAATTCCCCTAAGGCAAAGTGGGAAAAACCATTTGGAGGAAGTCTTAAATTGGATGTGGATGCAGCCATCTTCGCAGATAGCAAGAGAGTGGGATTTGGCATGTTAATTCAAGGTAAGGAATCAAACTTTCTTCGAAGGAAAACGAGCTTTATCGATGGTGCTTTCGACTCCAATATAGCTGAGGAAATAGGTATTCATGAAGCTTTAAAATGGGCTCAAGAGCCAGCTTTACCAAACATCACATCATATCATATCTGTTAGGTTTGTTGTCAATAATAATCCAAAGTTGAAAAGGAAAAGGAAAGGGAAAGAAGAAGAATCCTAGGAGGAAAAGGAATCCAAATCATGGAAGGATTGCCTTGTCTTCCAAGGAAACGAAGCCTATAAATAGAGATGTTTTCCTCTTCTTTTATGCACAAGTGGTACAAGTGAGTTGAAGAGAAAAATTAGTGAGTCTAGCACCTTGAAGAGTTTTCTTGTAACTCTTCGTGGTTTGTTTGAAGAGTAGAAAATTAGGTGTGGTAAAACTCAGGGTGATTTTCTCGGTGTCACTTGGGTCGGGTCAGAGAGTCTTGTGAAGAAAAATAGTAGTTTAGCGTCTTGGGATTTCTTTAATTCTTCGCTGGTTAGGCAAAGGGTAGAAATTGG
>CAVNYN010252988.1:0-21659 GCA_963692815.1 Nyctanthes arbor-tristis
GGACAGCAACTTCTGAGGTTAAGAAACCACCTTGGTTATGAAAGGACTGGGCAATTGGTCCAAAAATATGGTCTTCTGGTTGCTCCATTGGACTCATCAACAAAGTGTTTTCTAGTCACTCGACCATGATAGATTGTGTTGTTTCTTTTATTGATGTGTGTCTGACATTTGGGATGTCTAGTGGCTGCTCCATATAGATAGGCATCTAAGTGTGAAATGAATCAATGGTATAAAAGAACATCTAGTTTGTTCTTTTGTAGTACATCTTATTTTGAAATATATCTTATTTTTCCATTAGAATGTAGGGAATGCAGTAGTTGGATATATAGAATTGTTTAAGGGTCATATCTTGCCATCTGCAGTTTGTTTGGCATGGTCAATGTAATGATTATGCATGCTGCAATCAGACTGATAACTTGATGTGTCATCACATTCTATTAGTAGGTTTTGTCAAAATGGTATCTGAAAGAGTTGTAAAAATTAATAAAATAGTATGACAATAAAACTACACCAAGCATCAATTGAGAAGGATTCGACTCTGTGGTTTGACTTTGTAGATCGCAAGGGTTAGAGTTGGATAGAAGGGTGCCATGAATGCCTATATATCTATAAGATTAGATTTTGATGAGTTGAGGCGACTGGTGAACATTGGAACAGATTGATAATATAAAATATCTCCTCCATTCTTCTTGTGTGATGTTTGACTTTTTGAGGTTTTCTATTTTTATGATGTCAGTATGGTCTCTGTACCTTCTGGAATTCTAGGGAGGTCTACAAATCTCTATTAAATTAAGATAGTGAAATGTCTTACGGACTAACTTTTTTCTTTAAATTATAATCTAGAATATCATGTTAGAAGCTTTCTTTTTATTTTTAGGATGTAAAAAGATGTATAATAATTTCTGCCGCCACGTACTATTAAAAATGGTCTAAATTTGTGCATTATGGGTTCTTCATTATCATAGATATTCGTACAGGTTCTTTAGTAGCTTTGTCTTGTCTTGCTGCAAAGCAGGGTACTCAATGTCAAGGCAACAACCCACTAGCTTTAGAACATTCTTGTGATGGCTCATCTGTGAATTAACCGCTATATCACGAATATTGCACTTCACAATATCAGAATCCTTGCCTGTGTACTTCTTAACTAAACTTGGCCGTCTTTCCAGAGACCCCAAATACATACTCCCATCAAAACCTCTAAAGTTGTCAAGACTCTGGCTAAAGTTTTTTGTAGCACTAAGAATTTCTTGAGCACTAAACTGACGAATAGGAATTTTATACCTTGCACCAAAAGTAGTAATTAGCTCTTCTAGCAGTGCTGCTTTGTTGATATGTACATAAGGTGGTATTTCTTCCTCCTTTGATTTCAAGAACGAAATCTTACGTATTCTGATTTCTCTTCAAGAAATCCCACTTAGTAAGCAATTAGAAAGAATTTACTACTTGCAGAAAAGGAAACGCTTACAGATTCGCAAGAAAAACACTCTGGGAATCAATCAAATTCAGAAACCTAAGTGCTGAACTGTTTCCAATTTGAAGACAATTCAACGTCAACACTCAACCAGAACAGGCAGGATTCTTCTCTGAGGGTCAATTGCAGATGGGTCCTCAAGTTTTACATTGTTTTACTTTTGAGTCTCTAATCGTTCCTTTTTCGGGAAGAGGGTTCATAACTTTTAATATGGTCACTATGTTACGCTTGTCTTAGGTGGATGCTTGCATTGATTAAATGTATAATAATTTTGGCTTATGATTTGATTTGTTACTAACCTAGTCATAGTAGATAGTGGACACGTTCAATTTATTCACCAATATGTTATTGTTTTTAGTAAATTTTAGCTTAGAACTTGTTTGAAACCCGTTAATCTTTCCCATTATAATTTCACATATCACTGATTTGACAACTATTAAATTATTACCACATATTTCAAATTTCAATTAAATCTCTACCACTTATTTCAATTTATTATAACTAGATTCTCACTCGTGCGTTGCACGAAAAGAATACATATTAAAACATTTAAAAAGTAAATAATATAAAATTTATAATTTTTTTTTGGTATGGTGAAATTTTAAATGCTACGTTACTCAATAAAAAATAATTAAATTTTAACATCAATTAAACAATAATGTAATTTTTTTCTAGTCATCTTAATGTAACTACAGTTTATAACAAATTTTAACTCGATTGTTATCGTTAAAGAAAATAAATATCATTTTTTTGTACTAATTTAGATAAATGGAATCATATGAAATAACTGCTAGTTGGGCGGTTACATGTGCTGTGAAAATATTTCTTATTCGATACCAATAAAGTCACATAACATGAAGATTATATAAATTAATAATACATAAAAGTTGTCATATATAAAATAGTCGTAATTTTTAATATTCATTTAAATTTACAGAAGATTAGAATTAGGGATTGAAGAGAAATAAGAACGTGAGGAAGAGAGTTAGAGAGAGGAGAGAATCTGTTTTTCATTGAATTAATAAAATCTAGGTACACAAATGTATTTAAAATATGTACAAAAGTGCTACTCATTAAATAACAACTTTAAGTTAATTCTATGTACAAACTATAATACAAGATGTACAACTCTAACAGCCCCTTCAAGCTTAACTGGGGGAGACCCAGTAAGCTTGAGCCGAAGAAAGTGAAACTTTGTTGCTGCCAAGGGCTTTGTCAAATTATCAAGAATCTGATCGTCTATTCCAATATTTCACCTCCATGGTGAATATCAATTACAATGTGCTTTGTACGTTGATGATAAACATGATTCAATGCCAAATATCCTGCGCTAATATTGTCACACCAAAGCACAGGACAAGAAGACAAGTTAAACTGCATTTCTGAAAGCAAACATTGAATCCAAGAAATGTCGGTGGCTGTTTGTGCTAGAGCCCGATATTCCAATTTGGTACTAGATCATGCAACCTCCTTCTGCTTTCTGGAGCACCACTAAACCAGATTATCCCCAAAAAATATGTAGTAACCAGTAGTAGATCGTCCATCATCAGTACAACTAGCCCACTCAGCATCTGAATAACCAATCAATTGAAAGTCACTAGCAGGCTTAAAATGGATTCCCTGTGTAGAACTGTTCTTAATATATCTTAAGACTCTCTTACAAGCTTGCCAATGATTAACAGTTAGAGCATGTAAAAATAGACTCAACTTGTTCACAGTAAAAGCAATATCAGGGCGGGTCATGGTAAGGTACTGTAGTGCTCCAATAGTGGATCCATACAATGTTGGAGAATCAAAAGTACTGTCCCTCCAGGAACAGTTTCTGGCCATGTGCCATAGGAGTATGACGACCATTTGCCTCCAACAAATTTGTTTTGGCTAAGAGATCTTGGACATACTTTGTTTGAGTCAAGTATATCCCAGTTATATCTCTATAAACCTCAAAACCCAAGAAATAATGCAAAGCACCAAGTTTTTTCAATGCAAATTTCATATTCAAATCATCAACAAGTTTAACCACCAAACTCTTATTATTCCCCGTAATAAGAATATCATCTACATAGACTAAAACAAATATATTGTTACCAGCATTACTGTAGATGAACAAACTAGAATATAAAGTAGAGCCTTTAAAACCCCAATCTAGTAACGACTGCCGCAACTTTTCAAACCAGGCTTTCGGGGCTTGCTTAAGCCCATATAGAGCTTTCTGTAATTTGCAGACATGATTAGGATAGGAAGAATCAATAAATCTTTTAGGCTGCTCTATGAATACTGTTTCCTGTAGCTCACCATTCAAGAAAGCTTTGTTAATATCAATTTGTTGAATATCCCAATCATAAGAAACAACAAGTATGATTCTTATGGTGGAAGGTTTCACCACTGGACTAAAAGTCTCAAAATAATCAATGTCAGCAGTTTGTTGAAACCCTTTGGCTACAAGCCTTGCTTTATACCTTTCCACTAAGCCATCAGGCTTATACTTGACTCTGAAAACCCATTTGTTACCAACCACAAGCATAGCATCTATAAGGCTTTAAACTCACAAGCCATAGCATCAGCCCAATTTGAATCAAGTAAAGCTTCCTGAGCTGATGTAGGCTCCTTTATAGTAGAAATCACAGCCATAAAAGATAATCTTTTTGGCTTATGGATATCAAATTTTGATCTGGTCTGCATAGGATGATAAGGTATATGAGTAATATTTTCTGATGATAGTTGAGCTGATAAGTGCTCTTGTGTAGAAGAGGGATTAGGATTAGAAGAAATAATAGATGGTGAAGTGGATAACTGTGGAGAGCCAGAGGATACTAAAATTGATGGAGAAATAGAAGACAAAGTAGTCTGCTGGTTGCCACATTCAGTATAGATTATACTAGGACCATCATAGCATGATCTATCCTTGTCCACAAAGGACCAACCAAGAGTAAACAACTGAGAAGGAATAGGATTATCTCGAGCAATCCTTGAAGGAGTAGTAAAACCAGATGAAAAAGGAAAATGATGCTCATGAAATGTCACACTTGGGGATATTTAGATTCTACCACTAGAGTGTAGGCATCTATATCTCTTGTGTTTATTGCTATATCCAAGAAAAACACACTGTGAAGTATGAAAACCAGTTTTGAGTTTGTTGTAGGGCCTTAAGAAAGGATAACAAGCACATCCAAAGACTTTCATATGAGAATATAATGGTTTTTGTTTGAAAAGAAGTTCAAAAGGTGTTTTTTAGATAAAATAGAAGAAGGTAATTTGTTAATAAGATATGTACTAGAAGTAAAGGCATCCCACCAAAATCCAAGAGGCATACTACTTTGGGCAAGCAAGGTAAGACCTGTTTCATCAATGTGTCGGTGCTTGCGTTCAGCCCTACCATTTTGTTGATGAGTGTGTGGACATGGGTGCCTACAAATGATACCCAGTTTAACAAGAAAAGGTTTCAACTTCCTATATTCATCCCCCAATCAGACTGGGCACATTTAATGTTTCTAGAGAACTGTCTTTCAATGAAATTGACAAATAGATGAAAGATAGGAACAACATCAGACTTGGACATCATGGGAAAAATCCATGTGAACTGAGAAAACTCATCAATAAAATGAACGTAGTATCTATGCCCCTCAGTGGAAGTGACAGGTGAGGACCGTCAGATATCTGTGTGTATGATGTCTAGAGGTTTTTTAGCACATGTCAACGAATATGGAAACACAGATTGAGACAATCTACCATATTGGCATTCTTGACAAAAATGAACACATTTAGCATAATCAATAGTACAATTTATGGAATTCAAAACACGTTGCAGAGTTTGTTTATTTGGATGACCTAATCTTGGGTGACAAACATTTGCACCAGAACTAGTCAAGTAAGTACAGACAAAAGCAGAGATAGAGTTCAAGCGTTTTCGTAGCGTATCAGTAACAGTTTTATTAGAAGAAACATAACAGCTAGGTTTAACTGGAGTTGGAACAGAACTTTTAGGCAAGGACTTGGATAGATCAAGCCGATAGAGTCCTTGTTTAAGTTTGCCCCGAAGTTGAACCAGCTTCGACCATTTGTCCTTAAACACACAAGAGTCATAGTCAAAGATAGCAAAGATTATCACAAAGAAATTTAGAAAGGCTAAGCAACTTTTTATGAATAAAAGAGACATGTAAGATATTTCTCAAAAACAGAGTTGTGTATGACTGTGACTTAAGCATAGAGGAACCAATATTAACTATAGAGAGAGAGTATTACCATCACCAATTATGAGTTTACCCTTTCTTTTATAATCAAAATGCACTTGCCAGCTTTCCAAATCAGTAGTTATGTGGTCTGTGGCACCACTATCCACATACCAGACATCATCCTTAATAGTAGCCGGAGATAGAACATAAGCCTATGGGGCACCTGACCAGAACCTCTTCCAAGAATAGAATTACCAGAACTGTTACCCTTCCTTTGTGGAAAATTCAGCTTTGGTTTGAAAGAGATATCAAACCTTTTGAAACAACATAGAGCAGAATGGCCTTGCTTTTCGCAAATCTGGCAAATCTTAGATGATCTATTTCCTCTACCTCTTCTTCTACCAAAATTTTGATTTTGTGTTCCAGAATTGGTAAAGGAAGAGAAAGACTGTCCACGGCCTATTTTAGCAAAATTAGCTGATGCACTAAAATCAACAGTGGAAGCAGCACATATCTGCTCAATACGCATCTTATGAGCTTAAAGAAGGTATTGAGCTTTCTTTAGAGACACAACTTCACTCCTAGAGGTAAGATTAACTATTACTGCATCAAACTCAGAAACAACACCTCCCAAGATATACATCAATAAATCCTCATCAGAGATAGGACTATTAGTAACAGCAAGCTTAGCAGCAAAACTCTTCATATGCAGAAAATAATCACTGATAGATTGATTTTCCTTTTTCGTGGATTGCAAAAAATATCGCAGATACAAAATTTAAGACTTAAGAGTGTGAAACAAAGAGGTGCTCAAGTGTTTTCCAGACATCTCGTGACGATTCACAACCAACAACATGTCCAAACATACTTTCAGAAATAGAATTCATCAACCAAGTCATTACATATTGATCATTACGAAGCCACAGCAAATAAGCATGATTAATTTGCTTTATAACAATATTAGAACCAGGAGATCTGGCCTCAAGCATCTTATCAGGAGAAGAGTAACTTCCTGTGACATATCCTTCAAGATCAAACGCACGAACAGTTGGCAGCACTTGAGATTTCCAAAAACCATAGTTCGATAGCTCCAATTTCAGTGATATTGGAAACAGATTTGGCATAAAGGACGAAGATCGAGCCATACTAACATCGGTACCATATGGGACAGCATCAATAGCAATCGGAGATTTATCAGCACGAGTAAACTCCATAGAAGACGGATATGAAGTATTTGAATCCATTGCAAATAGCCTTAGGTTTTGATACCAAGATGAATTTACAGAAGATTAGAATTAGTGATTGAAGAGAAATAAGAACGTGAGGAAGATAGTTAGAGAGATAAAAGAGAGAATCTGATTTTCATTGAATTAATAAAATCTGGGTACACAAATGTATTTATAATATGTACACAAGTGCCACTCATTAAATAACAACTCTAAGCCAATTCTATGTACAAATTATAATGCAAGATGTACAACTCTAACACATTTATATTAGGAAAAATTAAAAAAAAATTACAATCAAAATTTTCAATTATATGTTTAATTTATATTAATTCAAGATATGTTAGACAATTGGATAATCAAATTTATCTATAATTTAAACAGTTAAATGATAATGATTATCTATTAGTTATTAAATTTAACTAGTTGTATACATGTGCGTTGCACGGAATAAAATAATTAACCAAAACATGCTTGATAATTCCGATAACCAAATAATCACAATTTTATTGTATATTACTCACTCATATACACAAATAATTACAATTTTATTACGTATAATACTTTCACTTGGAACAAAACTAATTAAATTATCATTCATGGAACAGTTCTTTAAACTAATAAAAATTAGAATTAATGAGAAATTTTTTAATGTGAATTTAATTTCACGTTGAATATGAAAACTAAAAAACCATGGAAAAGAAAACATGCAAAATTTATGTATAGTCCAAAATTATCAGACACCCATATCTTTGTTCAATAAGATAGTGCAAGAACTCTAAGAAACATTTAGCATGTGGATGATATTCATTTATCAAAACAAATTATTTACCACATTCATTCTCGATCATATATTCTTGAAAAAAATTATTTTCCGCATCTCCTCATAAAGTGTCATACATTCTCCAAAAAATCATTATTCGCAAAATCCATTCTTAAAAAAATCTAAAAGTATTCACCCTCCTACTACAAAAGACTCAAGGGAAGTAATATTATAACAAATGGTAAATTTGCCTCTAACATTTATTTTTAACCACTTTCAACTCTAAAAAGAATTAAAATAATTTTTTATTTTTGTTCTAAATCATCATCATCAAATATTATTATTATTGTATCCCATCAACTTAAATTTTTACCTATATGTAGGTTTCTACAAAAAAATAATAAATCAAGTAATGTAGCAAAAATATAGCCATATGTTTTATGACATGTGGTTTATTATATTGAATTAAATTAAAGTAAAAATTTTGAAACTGATTTAATTTTAAACAATTTCTACTGAAAAAATTAAATTTTTTTTTATTTTTGTTTTAAATTATTATCATCAAGTATTATTACTATTATATCCTCTCAACTTAAATTTTTACCAATATATAGGTTCCCACAATAAAATAATAAATTAAATAATGTAGTAGTTAAACATATAGCCATAAGTTTTATTTTATGACATGTGGTTTATTATATTGAATTTAATTATTATATTGAATTTAATTAAAGTAAAAGTTATGAAATTGATTTAATTTTACTTTATTATTATTATGCCATCAATCTCACGAGTATGCACTTAATAATGGAAGTGATAGGAAAGTCTCAATAACCCAAGACTTGAAATTTGTTTATCAATTGCTAGGATTTTGAATATATAAAATCTTTGAATATAGCCTAAAAATTAATAAAATAGATATACCAAACACTAATGAATAACAAATAATATAAGATTGGAGATTTATTTGGAGCTTAATTAGAAATGTGCAAAAAATATAAGACTGGAGGTTAACTTGCAATCTCCAAACTTATAGAAGTATAAATAATATATATTAATATGAGAATGTGTATACAATTAAAAGCATATAAAATAAAAGTATATATAAGCGGGAGAGTAGATAGATATTTATATATTTATTTTTTTTTTAGAAAATATCTTGACTCAAAAATCTAAACCCGATATATGACTTTTATTAAATATATGTTATAATATTTATTATAATTACTTATATTATATATATCTGTATAAAATAAAAACATATATATGAGATATTAGAGATTTAATTTGAATCTTAATTAGTTGGAAATGTGTATATATATTATTAAAATAAAAATAAAATAAATAAAAAGACGCATATATAAATAGGATAATGATTTTGGCGAGAAAATTTGCATATGGTCACTACCCTACTTTAATATATATATATATATATATAAGATAAGATAAGATAAGATAAGATAGTGAATCTTATTTCAAAATGGAGAATGGATAAGGAAAAAGTGAATAATTTTTTTTAAAAAAATTGAAGAATTCAGAATATTACACAAGTTATTGCAATATGAAATAAAATATCTAAAAAGACTCTACTAATAGATTTTTTTTTTGCAGGAAAACTGCGGTACAAAGGTACCGCAACTCCTTTCATGATTTAATTGATTTATAGATTTCTCATTATAATTTGAGCCTCATAATGAGAATTATGGTTGTTTGCATTTTGTGTCAAGCATGTTGAAAAATATAAAAAGAATAATCCATTGTTTTGTTCTTCTTTTCTCTACTAAATTAATCTGCTTGTCCTTTATTTTGTTCTCCTTAGTCTCTACTAAAAATTTTATCCATATTAGATTTCTGAAAGACTACAGTGGAATTAACCAACTAGTAGATAAGATAGAGTCATTAATTTGATATTAATCAACAATGCCCTCAATTTAATGATATATATGTGTGTGTGTGTGTGTATATATATATATAGATCAAATGAATTAAGTCTCGATACATTTTGTATCGTGATTTTCCCGCTGTGAAATTTTTAGTCAAACTTTTTTCTTTTTTTTTTGAATTAATTTAAATTTAGATTAACTATTGAAGTATTTATAAGCTATTCTTTCCATGCAATATTCCATTTCTAGATGCCCTAATTATATAGTAAATCAATTACAAACTTTCCAAACTTTTTTCAGTCTCTTCTCATTAGTTGTCATACTTAAAGGCCTAATTGATTCAATTTTTTTTAAGTCCCTATATTTCTTAAATTTTGAAACCTGGTTTTTTTTTTCTTCTTCTGTTTTTTTTTTTTTTGGACATAAACTTTAAAATTTTACTAGTTCTTATGAAATCACTATCAAAATTTTAAAAAGATGTCATACATTACATGGGTACGATAATAGTAATTCTACAATAAATGTAGTGTTCAATGTAACTTTTCAAAATTTGAATTACTTTTTAATTTGTTTGATATTGTTTTGCATTTTCTTTCTTTTATTATTTTTATTTTTGAGGGGTCTTTATATGACAAGTGTTTTGCTTATGTTGTGCACTTGTTATTAATTAGAGTATTTTATAAGTTTTTTTCTTGTACACCGCACGGGTGAAAGACTAGTAGTAAGTAATTATAAAAAACACACAAAAAAATTTCTCTGTAGAGACGTCTGAAGTTTGTAACCCAATTGATGCTCAAGGTCCAGCCTGTTTTATTAGCCTAGTTAACGACCCATCATGGAAACTCGCGGATCAAGTGTTTTGATCCTAGCCGTCCATTTATCAAAATCCATCCCTACCGTTCACATGGGGTATTTAAGGCTGTAGACGTCTCATTCTAGGGTTAACCAATTCTTTGTATACGCTAGGGTTTTCTCTGAGGTTGTATATTCTCTCGTTCTCCCTGTGTAGTCTCTGGTATGAGACTGAGTTTAGGGTTGTGATATTTTCTCCTTTAGGTGGAGTTAGATCTAAGAATAGAGTGTTTGTAGTGAGGATCTCTTATAATCTCTGCGTTGGGTTGACTTTGGTAACTGTTTGTTGTTCCAGTACCGATTTGGTGGTTCTAGTGATTTGGGAGACCGAATCAACCTTTTGGTTGAGTCTCCACAGTAAGGAGTTGGGGTTCCAATTAATTTTGGAATCACGAACCTTTCCAGGGTCCTTCGGGGCTGAAATAAGATCAGCATGTTCTTATTGCTTTGCTTCCTGTTCTGCACTAGATTGTTTGATTCATGTCTGCGTGAATGGCTGCTTACTTCCTAACATCTAGTATCAGAGCGTTGAAATGTTATGTGTGAGCCTCTGGTTATTCTGAAACAAATGTTGGTGGCAGGTAAGTACTCGTACCTGTTCTTGAGAATTCTATTTTAGTTTCTTGGATTTAGGGTTTCTTGCACGGATTTAGTCTTGGACTAGATATCATGTTATTAGGGTTTCTATGACTGGTTCTTGATTAGTTACTGTATGAACAAATCGTGCTCTTCCGATCTGACTAATTTCTGATTCTTGGTTATCTTTTGGAATCCTGTCTGTTGTGAATCCTCAATATCTCTGCATCAGTATATCTATCTACTGCATACTATCTCTTCTGCTCTCGCATCACTGCTTTATATCCACTGCACTGTTACTACACTTGCCCCCCTCTAAGGACCTTGACTTGAGATATATGAGTCTCACAGAATCCTGGGACTTCTAGGGTTGGCCACTCATTTTCTTGCATGTTTTGTTCCTGCATGGAACTATTGATAGTGTTTTATTGACATTTTTTTGTATAGTTCTAACTATTGTGTTTCAGTAACTTCTAGTTATTGTATTTTTCCCTGTTTGAGTGCTTCTCATACTTGTCAACATGAGTAGTTCCTCTTATTATCTGTCTCCTTTTGATGGGAAAGGAGATTTTCTGATTTGGAGACAGAAAATGAAAAGTATACTTGTTTAGCATAAAGTAGTTAAGGTCCTTGATAAGACCTTTGACAATGCTATGACATTTGCACATATTAAAGAAACAGATGATTTGGCCTATGCTTCTGTTGTGTTACATTTATCTGACTCTGTGTTAAGAAATGTGGGTGAATTTAAGAGTGTTGAATTTCTGTGGAAAAAGTTAGAGGAACTCTATCTTGAAAAGTCTTTGCCAAATAAAATGTTTTTACTTGAAAGATTTTTCAGCTTTAAGATTGATCTCTCTAAAGAACTTTCTGAGAATCTTGATGTGTTTACTAAATTGCTTCTTGATATTAAGAACACTGATGACACTACTATTGATTTTTACAAGTCTGTTGTTCTCCTAAATGCCATTCCTAAAGTGTATAGAGATGTTAAAAAGGGCATAAAATATGGTAGGGATACTCATGACCTTGATGTTATAATCAATGCATTAAAATCCAAGGATCTTGAGTTGAGAACTGAAAGGGAATATAAGGTTCAGTAATGGTAAAAGGAAAAGCATATACTAAAAAAAAAGCAGAGGTCTGATGGAGGTCAAACTAGTGGGAATACTGAGCAGAATAAAAAGGAAAGAAGTAGAATGATAATAAAAACAAAGACAATAAGGATTAAGTCAAAAAGTAGAAAATGTTATAGTTGTGATCAACCTAGGCATTATATTAAAGATTGCAATAAACTGTCTGGTTTACTTGTTCAACTTGGTAAACAACCTGATCAGGGTCATTTAGCTACTCATAATGGAAATGATGTTGTTTATGTGTATATGGCTATTCATGATGAATCTATGGTGAGTCAAGTGTCTAAGCTTTCTAGAGGTGACAAATGGTTACTTGATTCTAGATGTACCTTCCATATGACTCATAATAAATTGCTGTTTAATATCTATTCCAAAGTTAGTGATGAAATGGTTGTTATGACGAACAATATTGTTTCTAAAGTTGCTGGAAGTGGTGACATTTTTCTAAATTTTGACTCTGGGTTTGTTTATACTTTTAAGAATGTGAGACATGTGCCTAATTTGAATAAGAATTGCTATCTATTCATGATCTTGAAATTGAAGGTTTTGAAGGGCAGTGGGGGGATGGCATGGATGTTATGTGGAAAAACAAACTTACTTTTACTGCTTTGAGGTTGAATAGATTGTATGTCTGTGAAGCTGAATCTGTGATTGATTCTTCTGCCTCCTCTGAGTCTAATAACTCAAACATGACTGTTTTATGGCATAGGAAACTAGCACACATAAGCTCTAAAGGTTTGCAAATTTTGTATAAAAATGGTTATTTTTGAAAGGACAAAATTTCAGACTTATCTTTTTGTGAAGACTGTGTTTTTGGAAAACAACATAGAGTTAAATTTTCAAAAAAAATGAAAAAAGGGCTTCTTCTGTTTTAGAATATATTCACAGTGACTTGTGGGGTCCCGTTAGTACTCCAACTTTTGGTGGAAACACTTATTTTCTCTCAATAATTGATGACTGTTCAAGAAAAGTTTGGGTCTTCTTACTTAAACAGAAATCTGAAACATTTCAAAAGTTTAAGGAAAGGAATGGAAAAATTTAGTTGAAAATCAATTTGAAAAGAAAATAAAGTGTTTAAGAACTAATAATGGTCTGGAATTCTGTAATAAACCATCTTGACTTTTGTATATTAAATAGTATCAAAAGACATAAAACAGTCCTACATACCCCTCAGCAAAATGGTGTTGCTGAGAGGATGAATAGGACTCTCCTAGAGAGAGTCAGATGTATGTTTAAGTCTTCTGGGCTATCTAAGTTATTTTGGGGTGAAGCTTTAATGACTGCTTGTTTTCTAATAAATAGATCTCCTTCATCTGTTTTAGATGGCGAAACTCCTGATGAGTTGTGGTTTGGTAAAACCACTAGTTTTTTTTTTTTTTTTGAAAATTTTTGGTTGTGCGCTTTTGCTCACATTCAACGGTGACAAACTTGAATCTAGGTCTCACAAATGTGTTTTTTTTTTTTTTGGGATATACTGAAGGTGTAAAGGGATACATCTCATGGGTGAGAGATCATCCTGGAATTAAGATCATTACTAGCAGAAATGTTGTCTTTCATGAATCTGATTTTCCATGTCCTACTAACTAAACTTCTGCAGGTTCTAACCCTAAGGGGCCAGATTTGTCTCAAAATGATACTTTCATCAGTTTTGACATTGATGATCAAGGTTGTTAAAATCATATTTTTGGATCGAATTAGCCAGGTGTTTTGAAAATCGGATCGGTAAATCGAATCGCAAATCTTAAGATTCTACTAAAAATTAATTTAAAATTTCCAATAAAGTGAGGAAAAAATAATGACCTTAAATTAACAACAATGAAGTTAAATAACATGTTAAAACCATAAATACAAAGTTCAAAACAAATTACAAATATAGTTTACATGATAATAAACATATATAACGTATTCGTAATTGATAAAAAGTTGATATATTAAAGAATATTTAACTTTCCTGCAAAGTGTACAAATAAAACATTTCACTTTACTCTTGCCTTTGACCAAAGAAAACAAAACCACAATAATCAATAAATTCCCTCTTAATTAAAGTGGAGACAAAACGCACATAGTATATTATATTAGAGACAATACCCATCAGCCACCTCTATCGCGGCACTAAGCACTGAGTACAGACTACACTAAAACCACAAAAAACCACCACCTCCCACGGCGACCCACCACTACTAACACAATCAGCTACCATCACCAGGGTTAAAGGTAAAGCTGAACGATGAAGAAAATAAAGTAGCCTCTTCACTCTGTCATTTACTCTGCAAAAAGTTTTTTGCCCTTTACTCTGCAAAAAGTAGGCTAATTTTTCTTCACTTTTATTCTTTATGTTTTTTTTTTTAGGATGGGGGGTTACAAGCAAGCTTTTTTTTTTTTTATAATGAAAAGGGCTAAGAATCCAGATCCGGAACTAGAATATCAATAAGCTGCCCAAAATTAAAGATTTTTGAAGAATCGGAAGAATCGTATAGAATCACGATTATGCACGATTCCGGTGCCATTCAGATCCCATTTTACAAATATGCGATTTGTACACGATTTGGATCATTTTAGTGAGATTGGATCGTAAAATCATATGATTTTACGATCTAAATTGTGATTTTAACAACCTTTCTGATGATGATCAGAAACACCTAATGAAGTGGAGAATCCACTTAATAGTTATGATAATCAAACAGCATATTCCTGATGATAATCAGGATCAAAATGAACAACATGAAACTCCGTCCTCTTTGTTTGATTATATGTTAGTTAGAGATGGGGAAAAAAGAGTTTCTAGACCTTCTGTGAGATTGAACGATTTTGACTATGATGTCTTATCTTGTAATGTATTTGAAGAATTATCTGAATGTGAACCAAACACCTTAGATGAAGCTGTATCTAGTAAACATGATAATTCTTGGTAGGTTGCTATGAATAATGAAATATCCTCTTTACATAAAAATAAAACATGGATGCTTGTTCCTAGACCTATTGATAAGTCTATTGTGGACTGTAGATGGATTTATAAGGTTAAGTAGGGTGATGAGTCTAGTACTGTTAAATTTAAAGCTTCCGATCTTGCTAAAGGGTTCACTCAAAAGCATGGGATTTATTACAATGAAATTTTTTCACATGTTAAATATGTCACTTTGAGAATTATATTTTCACTTGTTACACATTTTGATTGGGAAATGGAACAGTTGGATGTGAAAACTGCCTTTTTACATGGTGGATGAAAAAAATTTTATGTCCCAACCCCCTGGTTTTATTGATTATAACAATCCTGACCACGCGTGTCTGTTAAGGAAGTCTCTGTATAGCTTAAAACAAGCCCCTAAACAGTGGAGTAAGAGATTTGATGCCTACATGAAAAAGTTGGATTTTTGTAGAAGTGCTTATGATAGTAGCCTTTATTTCAAATTCAGTAATAATGTGCCTGTTTTTCTACTATTGTATGTAGATGACATGTTGATTATTAGCTCCTCTATTAGGGCTATTGTTCAATTAAAAAAGGCTCTTTATTCTGAGTTTGATATAAAGATCTTGCGCATGCTAATAAAACCCTTGGAATGAATATTTTTAGAGATAAGCAAAAATCTGTTTTTGTTCTAAATCAAACCACTTACATTCAAAAAGTGCTAAAAAGGTTTTCTAGATTAGATGCTAAACATGTTACAGTTCCTTTGGTTGCACATTTTGTTTCGAGTAAAAGTCAGTATCCTACTTCTGTGGAAGATGTTGAATACATGAAAAATGTGCCATATTCTAATGTTATAGGTTCTGTGATGTATCTCATACTGTGTACTAGACCTGATATTGCTTATTTTGTTAGTACTCTGAGTAGATACATGTCTAATCCTAGTGTTGAAGACTGGGAAGCAATTAAGTGGTTGTCGAGATATCTGAAAAATTCTGTTGGTGTTGGCCTGGTGTACAAAAAGTACCCTGAAGGGGTAGTTCTAAAAGGTTTTGTTGATGCCAACTATGCTAGCGATAAGGATAATAGAAAATCTGTTACCTCTTATGTATTTACTTTATGTGGTGGATGTGTTAGTTGGAAGTCTCAGTTTCAACATAATGTTGCTTTATCCACTACTGAGTCTGAGTATATAGCTGTTACTGAAACTATGAAAGAGGCTCTCTGGCTTAGAGGTTTGCTTGGGGAAATTCAGTTTCCTCAAGAAAAGTTAACTGTGTTTTCTGACAGTCAATCTGCTATACGACTATGGAAGAATCTTGTCTTCCATGATAGGACTAAGCATATGGATGTCAGACTCCACTTCATCAAGGATTTAGTGCCAAATGGAACTGTTTAGTTGGAAAAAAATCACTTCATAGTTTAATCCAGCGGATATGGGCAACAAATCTCTGCCCTTGAGTAAGTTTAAATCATGTTTAGTGTTCCTAAACATTGACTCAGGTTAAGAGTAAAATTCTTAAATTTTTCTCTTGTTAGAATTACTCTGTGTGTTTTTCCTTTTCATGTCTTAACTATTTGTGTTTGTGTACATGTGTAATAAAAAGGCAGTAAGACCTCTAGTTGTGAAGGTTTCCCAGTAACTAGAACCCTAATTGGCTCAGATGGAGATGTGTGAAGTTTGTGACCCAATTGATGCTCAAGGTCCATCCCATTTTATCAGCCCAGTTAACAGCCAATCATGAAAACTTGCGGATCCTAAAACCAAGTCAAGTGTTTTGATCCTAACCATCCATTTATCAAGATCCATCCATGTCGTTCACCTGGGGTATTTAAGGCTGCAGATGTCTCATTCTAGGGTTAACCAATTCTTTGTATACGCTAGGGTTTTCTCTAAGGTTGTATATACTTTCGTTCTCTCTATGTGGTCTCTGGTGTGAGACTGAGTTTTAGGTTGCGATCTTTTGTCTTTTAGGTGGAGTTAGATCTGAGACTAGAGTGTTCGTAGTGAGGATACCTTGTAATCTCTGCGTTGAGTTGACTTTGGTAACTGTTTGTTGTTCCGGTGCCTATTTGGTGGTTCTAGTGATTTGGGAGACCGAATCAACCTTCTGGTTGAGTCTCAATGGTGAGGAGTAGGGGTTCTAATTAATTTTGGAATCGCGAACCTTTCTGGGGTCCTTCAGGGCCGAAATAAGATCTGTGTATTCTTATTGCTTTGCTTACTATTCTGCACTAAATTTCGTGTCTGTCTGAATGGCCGCTCACTTCCTAACAAGACGCATCACAATTTTGTCTCATAGTCATATTATCCGGCCGGACATGCTCTTTGACCAATGATTTCAAACGGTTTTTAGAACAAATAAGGTCTTTAGTTCTGATCCCTGTTGGGAGATTGGAACTAAATGTGTCCTATTTGATAAGAATTGTCCATTTCGGGTGAAGATTCTTTGCTCTTGTAGAAAATCAGTCACAAACGTGCAGTGCACGTCTTCTTGTTAGAAATTAACTGTCGACGAGCATTGAGGGTGCTCTTTGCATGATACAAAATGTTTTTATAGGAATATACTCAGGGTTAATGAAATCAAATTAACACATTACACATTAAAATATGGTGCAATGCTTTCATTTAATTTCATAAAAAAAATAAAAATAAGAACACGCAAAATTTCTATATTGGAATTACAATGTTTGAAAATGATCTCCTACCACATAAGTGAACCAATAAAAGATAACCATCCACCCACTATTACCACATGCCTTCTTTATCACATATCAGTCATTGGCACGATAATATGCTAACTTGATGGCATGAGGACGTGATTTATTGATTGATAAATTATTGTATTATGATTGTTAATGTAAGGGTAATTCTATTGTATTATGATTGTTAATGTAAGGGTAATTCTATCCCTAAATTTTTCTAAAATCATTTTTCTCTTAAAGTCACCATTGCAATTTTCTGTGTGCTAGCATTGTTACAAACCTACCTGCCTCTTCCTCCTCTTTGCATGCATAGTAATAGATACAAAAATCTCAATAATGCAGATCCATGATATTTTGATATCTTCCTCCATTAATAGCCTAATTTGATGACGGACATTTATTATCAGACTCTGATACAAATCAGCCTCAACGAAGAGCCTCTCCTTTATTATATATATTATTAAGGTTATTCGTGAAGATCAAATCACTCCAAATTCTAAGGTTGAGAAACCGGCTTGGTTTCTAGTACACGACTGGATAATATGTGACTGAAGAAAGGAGATGAAGCAGGAGAAGCATCTCATCAATATCCATGTAACTTATATACATAAAAGGCCAGTAATGGAGAAACTAGAAAGGATAACATGAAAGGCCAGTAATGGAGAAACTAGAAAGGATGACATGAAAGCTCCATTTGAGAGAAACTAGAAAGGATAACATGAAAGCTCCATTTGAGGACAAAAAGGGAAATAGACAACAAAGCATGCATTACAAGACTGTGAAGCAATCAACATACTAATAGGAGATTCCATCATCAGAATCGCCACCTAACAACCAATCTGGATTTGGTGCTGAATCACATACAAAGTTACCCAAGGAATACGACTTTATCGAGTTCCTGATTGATTCAAGAGAAGGTAATTGGTCTGGATACCTTTCAATTTTGTGGAGTTGTTTTGCCACATCAAGCATAAATGGTTCGTCCTGTACCTCAAGTACAATGCATCTCAAGGCTAGGTGTAGAAAAGCATGTATTTGCTGCATCTTCTCTACTCCTCTATCCTCCTCTAATATTTCAGGATCCACAATTTGTTCTAATTCATCCTTGCCAATATGGTCAATCACACGATCCACAAGATCTATGACCTCTTCACCAATGTCGTCAATAGCTTTCCTTCCGGTTAATATGTTCAGCAGCAATTTGCCAAAGCTATAAACATCAGTTTTTTGAGTGACAATGCCTTTAACTGCATACAATGGGTCCAAGTATCCCCATGTCCCACAAACTCTATCATCTTCCACTTGTTCTTCTCCACGAGGAAGTGATATGGATAATGAAAAATCAAATAATTTAGCAACTCCGTGCAGGTCTATGATGACCTTTGTTGGCTTTATATTTCTAAAAATGATGGGCGTTGGAAATGCTTCGTGAAGATAAGCAATTACACTAGCAACCTCATTTGCAATCCTTAATCTATTGCTCCAAGATAATGTGCTACGAAAAGGTCCAAAGAGACGGTCGGAAAGTAGTTCATTTCCAGAAAAATCATAAACCAAGGCAGGGTACTCAAACTCAAGGCAACAACCCACCAGCTTTAAAACATTCTTGTGGTGGCTCATCTGTGAATTAACTGCTATATCACGAATATTATCAAACGTATTGCTTGTGTACTTCTTAACTAAAACTGGTCGTCTTTCCAGAGACCCTAAATACATGCTACCATCACTTATGTCAAGAGTCTCTTCACCAAATTGATTTGTAGCACTAAGAATTTCTTGAGCACTAAATTGACGGATAGGAATTTTATACCTTGCACCAAAAGTAGCAATTAGATCTTCTAGCAGTGCAGCTCCCTTGATATGTAGATGTGGTATTTCTTCCTCCTCCTTTGATTTCAAGAACGAAATCTTACGCATTCTGATTTTTCTCTTCAAGAAATGCATTTAGTGAACAATGAGAAAGAAAGAATTTACGACTTGCAGACAAGGAAACGCTTACAGATTCGCAAGAAAAACACTCTGGAAAGTCAATCAAATTCAGAAACCTAAGTGCTGAGCTGTTTCCAATTTGAAGATAATTCAACGTCAACCAGAACATGCAAAGTCTTCTATGACGGTCAATTGCAGATGGGTCCTCAAATTTTACATCGTTTTAGTTTTGGATCTCTAGTCGTTCCTTTTTAGCGAAGGGGGTTCAGAACTTTAATATGGTCACTATGATACGCTTCTCTTAGGTGGATGTTTGCATTGATTAAATGTATAATAATTTTGGCTTATGATTTGGGTTGTTAGTGTTACTAACTTAGTCATCGTAGATAGTGGGCACGATCAATTTATTCACCCATATATTATTGTTTTCCTAAATTTTAGAGTGGGTTGTTTGCATTTTGTATCGAACATGTTGAAAGAATTACCCATTGTTTTTTTCTTCTTTTCTCTACTAAATTAATATGCTTGTCCTTTCTTTTGTTCTCCTTATGCTCTACTAAAAAATTCTATCCATATTAGACTTCTGAAAGACTAATGTGGAATCAACCAACTAGCAGATAATATAGTCAGTAATCAACAATGCCCTCAATTTAATGAAAGGAAAGTTATATTTGCACCACATTTTTTACTAGCTACACTACATTTTAATTATACTCATCATCCTTTACATTTTTAATTATTTACACTTACTGATTAACTTATTTTTTTGTCATATTTTTATTTTTAACATCTTATTATCATGAAAGCTTATATCATGATATCTTGATTCCAAAATTTTCATTGCGAGATTCGCTTAAAATGTTTAAATAAATAAAAATGTAATATCTAATGATACACAATTACATATTTTCATATGATTTTACGGTACAAAAATCAAAATTTTCTAAATATATTCAATCATTTAGAACATTAGAGGATAATTAAATAAAAAATTTGAGAAAAAATATAGCAAAAACTTTTAGGAGCTTAAATACAATAAGAAACAAAGATTATGGATGTTTACATTAATAAAAATGTGGTGTGTTTAGTAAAATGAGTAGTGTAGATATAATTAGCTTTAACAAAATATATATAGGTTAAATAAATTAAGTCTCGATACATTTTGTACCTTGATTTTCCCACTGTGAAATTTGTGGTTAAACTCTTTCTTTTCTTTACTTTTTTCTTTTTTTTCTTAAGAATTAATTTAAATTTAGATTGACTGGGAAATGGATCTTGGATGTATGGGCTTTGTTGAGAAGCACTGGAAGGAGACTTTTCTTAATGTAAGAGATGATATATACTCCTCCATTCCCTAATCACCATCTATAATCTCCATTCTGACACAACAATTGCAGGCCAAAAAGAGTACCCCCAACGTCCTATTAACTAAGTCTTGAGTTTTTATTATTTTTACTTTTTTGCTTCGTGTATTCCATTTCATAGTTTCATAATGGATAGTTTAGAAGTATCGTCAAAGCGTTGATTCTTTCTCTCTGAAAATCTTTGACATACTTGCCTCTCAATTCATCATGAGCAGGGGTTTTAAATAATTCAAAGTTATATGATTAATGTCTTCAGTTATTGGGTTTTATTTTTTTATTTTATATATATGTATATATATATATATATGTAGGATAGGTTTCTCTATTGCTTTCTTTTTACAGCAATTTTGCTTCAGAGATGGTGCTTGGTTCAATACATTGAAGAACGCTGTGTATTAATCCCTTGTAGGACTTTCTTTTGCTTGTTGGTTTTCGGGAAATAATACGTTTCTTTACTGTTTTCTTTTTACAACAATTTTTGTGCAAAGATGGCTGCCTTGTTCAAGAAATTGGGAAAATCTGCGTATTTGTCTCTTGTAGGACTTGCTTTTTGGTTGTGGATTTTTGAGAATTTGGACCAAATGTCCCCAATAAGATAGTGTTGCGTCTAATTTTTTACATTTGCACATGGAAGATAGAATAAATTTTCTCTTTAACCTTTCTGTGGGTATTTATGATA
>CAVNYN010252999.1:0-44070 GCA_963692815.1 Nyctanthes arbor-tristis
CCCCCTTTTTTTTCCTCTTCTCTCTTTAGGAGGAAACGTAATTATCACTCATTCATTCAATCAGCCATTTGGAATGTAAGAGGCAATAAAGGTAAGGAATATAATCAAGCCAAATGGAATCGCTTGAAGTAGAAAAAACCAAAAGAGGTGAGCTTCTGGGCTACTATATTTTGATCTCTAGAAATATAGTAACACAGACCACAATTTGCTCAGCCAAGCAATTGACGTACATTGCAAAAATCAATGAAACCACTTCATTGATTTTTGAACCACTTGTAAGGCATAACTCTCCACCTTAGCAATGTCGAGATTAGCAAACTTCATTCCTTCCTTCATTGCTAAAGCTTTAGCCGTTTCAATTTCATGGATTACTCCGATTTCATCCCTAACAGCTCACGCACTGTAGCATTTATAAAAGGATAAATCCCTTTATCGAGCATTGAGTTCCCTGATATTCTCCAGTAAGGATCTGCATCGAAGGCTAATCGTGAAGCTGAGGATCTTACATGCAATTTCTAGAGCAAAAGTAATTGGCTCCAGAATTAAGCCGCAATCTGCAATGTGACTAGGAGCGAGGAGCAGAGTTCGGCACTAGTTTTTTCAACTAGGAGGAAAAAAAAAAGTTGCAGCCGCACCGGTCCAACCTTGCAGTCACACTGTTATTTTCTGCTGTACGGAATATAGGCATTGCAAGCGCAACGCTTGTAAGTATGCGCCCGCACAGTTCAATGACAGATGCGCGCGGCTTGGCCAACTTCAAAATTTGAGTTCTTTTACTTTTCTTTTCTTTTCCTTTCCTTTTCTTTTGTAATTTTTTGGCTTCAATGTGTATTAGTATAAATAGACCTCATTTCATCCATCGTAGAAAACTTTGAACGTGCTTTGATTATGAATGAAAATTCATCTTGGGGATTAAGTCTCCTTTCCTATTTGTTCTGTTTGTTGTTCTAAATTTTTAGAATATACAAAACCAATTTTAAGAGTGAAGCTCTTTAAGTGTTTATCCTATATCTTGGGTATGCTTGATTCCATTACTCTTGA
This sequence comes from Nyctanthes arbor-tristis, assembly GCA_963692815.1. Lineage (NCBI taxonomy): Eukaryota > Viridiplantae > Streptophyta > Magnoliopsida > Lamiales > Oleaceae > Nyctanthes > Nyctanthes arbor-tristis. Next base: position 1,042 of record CAVNYN010252999.1, read on the forward strand.
GGTTAGGATTTTTATCCTAGTTTGATTGAGTTAGATTTTCATGAGTTCAAGATAAAATATATCTATTTTTAGCGATTTTTAGCTTTCTTAGGTGACTCTATCTAATTGTGGGACTCGGCGGTGAATATACAAGTGGGTTTGCATCATTTGACGTTTGAAATCGTGTTGGCAGAAGAGTAACCGCCAGTGTGTGTCTATTTCTTTTTCAAATCATTTGTTTATCCTTTCCATTCCTTAAGGGTCACGTGTATAATGGTGAATGGGATTGATGTGTGTATTGCTTAAAGTATTTTCGAAGGCTTAGGCACGTATATTGGGTTTGCAAATTTAGTAGTGTTTGAGGTTGTACTAGTGGCTTTCCAGATTCTTTCCTTCTTCGTTATTTATCCAAATTTCTAATGGGGTCAGTTTGATATTACTGTAGAAAGGAACAGAATTTACCTGCATATTGTTGTTATGGTTGTGGTGGAATTTCGCTTTAGTTTCCATTAAATATCATTAATTTGGTGGTTTGGAATATTTGAGGAAGTTGAATATAGTTGTGGTGCATGAATTGTATGATGACGTTTAAATGGATTATTGTTGAATATTTGAGTGGTTTACTTGAGGAAATATACATTGTTGGAAGATTTTGATTGTTGGGCTTAATTTAGGGCAATGCTTTGACGTTGTTGGAAGTGATATCAAGATATTGTTGGGCTTAATTTAGGGCAATGCTTTGATGTTGTTGGAAGTGATATCAAGATTGTTGAAAATCCTTAAATCAACATCGTCATTTCCCTCTTGTTAATATTCTGTTTTTTGAATGAGCATCACATCTCCTTCAATTATCTCTTTCCTTATTTTATTGTCTTCCCTAGTGTAATAGCAAACCAATAAATTCCACTTGTTATGGCGTCAAATTTTATTTCTATTACCTTCCTGCCCTTAGAATGGTTGTCCATTGATCACCTAGTGGTGTTGTTCACATTGAGAAATTACTTTTGCCGAAGTGATATTGAGCGAAAAACACATGAGGATACTTTCCACTTGTGTATACCATGTCTATCACTACACAAGAAAGCCATTACCAATTGGTAGAGGAGATTGGAAATTCCAAGCAATGCTAAATACGACAGAGGATGAAAGAATGGCTAGAAATTACCAAATTTTTCTTGGTTGGAGTTGGGAAGAATGTCTAGTGAAGGTTAGGTGGGATCGAGAAGGAAGGGGACGGAAAGGAGAAAGCAAACAGAGCTTGACAGATTAAAAAAGAAAAAAACAGCAAAAAGAAAAAAAAGAGAAATGAAAATGATAATATCGGAATAGAAAATATAGTTGAAGTTGAAAAGAAAGAGGATGTTAAAATTTCTAAAGAGATAATTGAAGAGGGGTTAGTTGTACTTGAATTGAAAAAATTTGAAGAAGTTGAGGTTGCAATGAGTGGGATTGAAATGAAAATTCATGGTGTTGAAAGTGATGGTGAACTTCAATTGAAGAATCTTGATAATAAAGTTGGGGTCGAGATGATTGAGGTCAAAGGGAAAAATGAGGAGGAGGTTGAAGGTGAAGAGGTGAAATTGACATATTAATATATATCAATTTGACATGAATTTTGGATTGGGAGGCTTAATACTTAATGAAAAAGCTTTTGGGGTAGAAACTGGAGGCAAATCGTGAAGTTGAGGACCTTACATGCAATTTCTAGAACAAAAGTAATTGGCTTCAAAACTAAGCCATTGCGGCCACAATGGTACAAGTGTGAAGAGTAGAGTTAGGCACGAGTTTTTTCAACTAGAAGCAAAATGAAAGGTTGCGGCCACATGAGTTCAAGCTTATGGCCGCACTATTATTTTTGGCTGTAATGTAAGCATGTGTCTTCACAGGTCAACGACGTGTATCCGCACAGTTCAATAGCAGACACGCGCGGCTTAGCCAACTTCAAAATTTGAATTCTTTTTCTTTTCTTTTCTTTTGTAATTTTCTTTGCTCCAACATGTATTGTAGTATAAATAAACTTTATTTCATCTATTGTATAAAACCTTTGAACATGCTTTGATTATGAATGAAAATTCATCTGGGGGATTAACTTTCGTCTTCCGTTTCTTGTATTTATTGTTCCAAATTTTAGAACATTCACAACCAATTTCAAGGGTGAATCTTTTTGAGTGTTTATTTTATGCCTTAAATACTTGACTCCATTACTCTTGAGAGTTAGGATTTTTATTCTAGTTTGCTTGAGTTGGATTTTCTTGAATTCAAAACAAAATCTATCTATTTTCACTAGTTTGCAGCTTTCTTGGGTGACACTATCTAGTTATGGGAATCAATAGTGAATATAACAGCTGGGTTCACATTAGCAGCCGCCCAACTACATTGAAGAAAGGCATCCACCTCTGTTTTCCAGCATAAGCAGTGTGGATAGGACTAGGTAACGGTGCAAGTTGGCTAGACTTGAAGCAAAACCGACCCAACCTAAAATAAATGGTTTTGGAAATTTTAAAAACCAAACTGACCTATATGGTTTGGATTGGTTTGGGACAACTTAGTTTTGTACCGTCAATTTCCCACAACAAAAAATAAAATTACAAAATCTGTCAAAATTTAGAAAATCAAACCACTGATCCTCAAAACTATTCAAATTCGCTCCATCAACTCTTCACCAAATCTGGTGCTACAATCATTGCATTGTCCGCCATCACTCATCTTGGTAGTTTGAAAATTAAATTCATAAATCTGAAATTGGGATCCGAAGCCAATCCTTAGGTGTCGATTTGCTAGTGGACGGGTATCTACTTTCAGAATCAAAGAAATTAGGTGTTTGATTTTAAATACTTGGGTTTTTTTTTAAATTTTTATTAGCGTTTGATTTTATATACTTGGGGTTTTTTTTTAAATTTGATTTTTGGGTTTTTGAAGATTGGTAGAAAATTTTCAAAAATGAAATGTAAGTTATGCAAGATGGAGAGGAACATGTAAGAGAAATAAAAACAGCAAAATTTCAAAAAAGAAAGAAACTTTAGATCATCAGAGATGGAGATGAAGATGATGGAGAATAAAAAGAATGTGATTTCATATGGTTATGTAGATCGAAGATAAAAAAAAAAAACACCCATTCTATTGATGAGCTAGACTGAAGATTTGCAATAAGATTGGAGATGTGAAACTGATTTCAGACGTAGATTCATGTTGCAGTGAATTCTCACCCCTTGTTTTAGCTTAAAATTATCTTCAACTTCCAACTTGAGCTATAGTTAGAATCATACGTAAAATATAATATATCAACTCTATAATCATATAATGCATATGTAACTTCGTACAATCAAAATATAAATTTTTGTCATAGTTGTATTGACAAGAATAAGGATTCTTTTATACCAACCATAAGCCACAGCTTATTATCTCAAAGTTTAACAATGACTTTATCAAACAACCCTTTTATCTCTTTCCAATTTCCAATAAATTTGTTTTAAGATTGTTAGAAAAAATCTACAGCAAAAGTAAGAAACAGAATCTGCAACACAAGTAAGAAACAGTAGGAAAACATAATCTACAACACAAGTAAGAAACAACAAGAAAATAGAAATGGGTAGAGGAAGAAACAAAGAACCGAGGCCTATTTTAGACACACTGTCCTTAAAACAGATTCGTTCCCAACACGCTGGACATCTGTTGCTTAGGATACAACAGTCGAGACCTAAAGAAACAATGTGAAGTTCCTGTTGTAACATATGCTCTTCCGATCTAACTTTAAAACATTCTATTGTTTTAATCTCATGATTTATTTGTTTTTATTTTTTCGGCTTCAAACTTTATTTTGTTGTGACCCTGTTATGCATGAATTAATTCTATTTTGAGAGTGATGCACGAAAGTTAGAAAAGATCCCTCGTATTCAATTTAATTTATACTATTTTGGCAATACGATAGGGGTTTTATCTGGGAGCCGTATCATGTCAATAGTACAAGCATGAGGGGAGACGAACATGAATTTAGGACAGTGTCCTTGACACGACTCTTTTAATACCAGATTGTTGGGGAAAATTGTGTCCTTTGTGTGATACTTGTATAACATAAAATTAATTAAATCAAACAAAGCTTTGGATACAATTTCCCCAATAGTCTAAAGTCATGTTGTGATTTGTGTAATAAATGTCTTCTTGAACATTTGAAGATTGTTATGCGTGCTGCTCATGCATGTTTCAAGAATAAGTTGGTATTTTATTTCAAGTTTGATACTTGAGACATGCTTTGCAATCTAGTAGTGTACATACTTTATCAAGCTTAAATACATTTTAACATATCATAATTATGTCTGGCATTCACATGATAAAGTACCATGTGAGAAAACATATTCTTATTATATTGGTGGATTCGTAATTAACCATTGATTAGGACAAATTAAGTTAGTGTCTAGATTAAGGTAGACTAAAATAGCTCATGAAATAATATATATTAAAGGTTGATGCACATTTATATTTTCTGTTTCAAGTGATATCATAACCATATTTTTGGAAATAAAACTTCATTTTCTAGTTTATTATTTTGTTTAAAGTTTCCATCACACATTCATACTTTATATGTCGTTTGGTATATTAACAATTAATTCATAGGAGTAATTTGTTTTATAGCATTTTGTGCATTATGTTATATTTTGAAATGTATTTGATATTTGCCTATTTACCTTTTGAAGTCATCTTCTTACAGATTTTACTATCGTTAAATTTTAAGTTGGTTTAGAAGGTCATAATTTTGATCAGTTGATCGTGATTATACTTGATATTTGTGTATGGATTATTGTATTGTGATCTCTTATGTAAAATGATATATTTGATAAAACAAGAGAAGCAAATATAAAACTGAACTTTAATTCATATATCTTTTCTCTGTAATGAAGTTTACAGCCATGAGTATATGTACAATTCTTGAATGAAGAGACCTATACAAAGTTGACGTCTAAATGATAAGTTATGGAAATACATATCTAAAATTACAAAATCATTATCTGCAATTACAAGATTATAATGAAAGTTTATCTTATAGACCCCAAGCATTATCCCCTAGCTAGACGATTTCTTTAGTGAAGAGCCCAAGTGGTTTCTGTCTTCTTCTTGATTCCAACTCTGCAATAGACTTCCATTAACATTGTCATTAAATTCTTAGAAAGTCTTTGTGGGTGATCGGTTGTTGATTTACAGCAAGCTTTTTCCTTCTCAAAGGTATGCATTTGTTATCCTTGAATGATCACTTATAGGAGTCTAGACTAGAAGTTTGAACATCATCTATAGAGTTTCTTGTGTGCTGATATTTCATATGTGGCATATTATAATATGTTATTTTCGCTTGTAAAATCCATAATTCTGTTTTAGGTGATATTAGTACACGATGGGAGTTAAATTTCAAATTAAAAATATGTAAATAAATTTTTAGTTAGTGATTGCTAATATGCTCAACTGATATATATATATATATCTATGTGTGTGTGTGTGTATGAACATTTGCCTGAAGTTTTATCCTCACATACTTCATCAAAGAAATTGGAATAATCTGTTTACTGTATTTTGTATAGTTGTATTTTTGTCTGAAAATCATATTTTCTTGTCTGTTAAGTGATCAATCCAGTGCTTGGCCCTATTTCCATTTCTTATGATTTCAAGGAAAAGATGTGGGTGCTGATTCTTGGGCTTTCAAGTGTTATTATTACATTCTTCGTTGCTATTGCTGGAGATATACGTGAATGTTGGAGCAATCTTGTTCTGAAATCAAATTGTACTTTCACCATGTCTATTAATCCCTAATTAGCGCTTTTTGTTATCCCTATTCAAGGCTCCCTTTGTTCAATAACTGGGGCATAATAATCATTTGTTGTTTAATCTACATTTGCCTTGATGTATGCTAAGGAGTTTGAAAACTCATACTCGGTTTTGAAGCTAAGATCCTATTCTACTTAAAGTGAGATGTTATGGGCACAACTGAAGGTATGTGTTTGGATCCAATTATTGAAATTATATAGTTGATAAATCTCTACTTTCGGATCCAACTAAATCTCTGTTTTAGTTGAAATTACATTTGCATTTGGGTTAAAATGTTGTTCTGACCAAAGGATCTCTAATGTTTCATTTTAATGTATTTCATCCTTGAATGATATAGTCTTTAATTTTCAAACCACACACTCATGTCCAAGAAAGATTTCACATGTTCTACCTAATTCTCAAAAATTTTAGTGTACCAAGTTGAGTTCGAAAATATTAAAAAAAAAGGCGTTGGATAGTACATATTATATTTGTGATTGGAGATCCCATGAAAAAGGTTCAATGTAGTAGGAACAATATGCAATGCGTGACTCCTTGCACTATTATATTTGTGCTCATCTTTATGGTGATAGTGATAAAATTGTGACACTAGGAAGGGTTCAACCCTGAATGAGTTGCAAGGCGAGAAATCTTGCGCAGTGCGGGTCACACATGCCCTTGGAAGACTCACCTATGTAAAAGTTACCATGAGGCCATGGCTATGGGATTAGGCTATTCCCTAGAGACCCTTACTAGGATAAGATAAGAGCTTATGGCCATTGATAGCGTTAGCCGCTAAGAATTTGAGCCTAAATCAATACTGTGTGTGGGACAATTCAAGTTTGGTCAAGAGATCTAATTCAAGGCTTTAGTCCATTATGGTTCTCTCAAATGGAAGTTGTCATCACTAAGCGAGGTTCAAGTAGCAAGACACCTGCGCCTATTGCATAGTATAGTATTGCTATTATATATATTATTTTATTTTGAATGTTTTAAAGTCTGTGGAGGATTGTTGTAACTTATATTATATTTTGAAACTTTAAAACATTCTATTGTTTTAATTTCATGATTTTTTTTTTATTTTTTGAGTTTCTAACTTTATTTTGTTGTAACCCCATTATGCATGTAATTCATGCGGGTATAACATAGCTATTATAAAAGGCAGCTTATTCTCTTTTGAGAGTGATACACGAAAGCTAGAAAAGATCCCTCACATATTTTATCTACTTTATACTATTTTCGCAATACGATAGAGGCTAATTCTTCACTCCTTGTGATCGTGCTCATGGATGGAGTATTGACTGAGAGCTAGGGGTTTTATCTTGGAGTCATGTTAGCTAATAATACGCGTATGAAAGGAGGCCAACACGACTTTAAGACAATATATCCTTGACACGACTTTCTTAGGCCAACGATTCTAACTTTTTCTCTACTATTTTTGTTGTCTTATTTGATTGAGATGCTTTGTTTGATTTAATTAATTTTATATTATACAAGTATCACACAAATGACACAATTTCCCCAACAGTTGCTAGCTAGGCGAACAAAAACAATGCCCGAATAGTATCACAAAATAGAATTGTAAGGAAGGAAAAATGTGGAGAATTTGTGTCTTGACTTTATGGTAAAGGCCAAACTGGTCCTTTATATAGGTAATACAAGGCATATAAAAAGCCAAAAAATAAATGTGAATTCATTAAAGTTGAATGGCAACAACATCAACAGTCACCAGTTATAATAGTTAGAACTATTCACATTTCAACATATAGTTTAAGTGTTTAAAAAATTTATAGCTTATTTCAGCAAAAGTAGGTCAGACTAGGCACCTACTTTGGGTCCAACAATCATGTATGAAGGCCATGCTTGCATAAATTTCAATGGTCTGGAGTGTATTTTTCATCCGTGTCTTAGCTACACAATTTACATATTACAAATATGTAAACATATTTAAACAAGTCATTGGAATACTATTTCTCCAATATGGGACAAAGTTCCCCAACACTGAAACTCATTTGTTATAACAAACTTTGAGACCTAGTTTCTCATTCACCCGAATCATGCTCAAGGAAGGGGTTTAAATGAGGTGGCCAATCTCTAAAGAAAATAGAAATTATCCACACTAAAACAGCTGTGAGATTATGTAAAATACACAGACAATGCAACCAAAAGATAAGGTGAAAACTCGAGTTTTACCGACTCACTTTGTATTTCTCTCTAGGCAATATAGTACAAGAATTTATGCAATCAAATATCCATTGTGCCTAGACATACTCTATGTGAAAGAAGTCCTCTTTAATTCCAACATAGTCAACAATCTACTTGCAAACCTCACAATGACACTTTTGAGGTTCAACAAAAATATGAAGTATTCCAAATATTGTATGAACAAGAACAAACCTCATGTGTAATGCTCTAATCAGATCGGGAGAATGGAGCTCCTTCTCCATCCTATGAAACTTCTCCACCAAAAATAGGGATAAGAAACACCAGTGCTTCAACTAGGACCTGAGCTTTTCACACTAACAATAAATGAGAGAGGGTTAATATAAATTGAAACATGTAGACAAAGATATCATCAATCTCTACCTCAAAACTCAAGAAGATCTTTAACTTCTTAAACAGCTCACCACAATGTCTCGTATTTGCATCTTTCTCATCCTCAACTTGATGAGTTTCCATTTTGATGTGTCTACAGAGCTTGTATAGAGCTATATATAAAGCTTGCATCCTATGTTTAGGAAGGAAGACATATTTGACTTGCATCTTATTATAGATTAGCTTATTGCCATGCTCAACAATGTCCTGCAACCAGAATTATGCAAATAATCAATATCTTACAATTTAAGAGATCTTAAATCATTTGAAATCAAAGGGGAAATGACTACCATGTCTATATACTAGGAAAGAATCTTGTTCCACAAAAAAGATCTATCAATAGACAAATTACTGGACAGTCGAAGAGGGGTACACTAGCTAACCTCTCGTCCCTGAACCTCTGCCTGTCAAGAAACATAGTAATAAGAAACTATAACATATTTCTAGGTGATTGATGATAGAAGCAGCAACGTTTCTATACCTGGTAACAGATGTCTTTCTTAGAGTGGAAGACTTTTCTAGTTGCATGGGTGTGGCGTAAGCATGCCTGCCACTCCATGCTCAATATAAGAAAATAGAGACATATACATGTATATATATGCAATAAAGAGACAAAGCACAAATATAAAAAAGGTTGCAAAATATAAAATTATATCAATGTTAAATAAATCATTAGAATGACCTTCCAGCTGTTTGAATTCCTTATCCTTTATTAAGTTGCTTACTCCAGCTGGAATGACAGCATATCGGCGAATTGCAGTCAGAACAGTCCTTAGATCTTTCAACGCATTACACTTCCTCTTGTACCTACTGGATTTATTGCAAAATAAAATATAAATAAAAATAAGATATATCAAATATTGATAGGTTACTCGGTCTTTATGGCCAAATACTCAATGAGCTTTCATTGCCACATTTTACTCTTCAGTCAAGGGAACCTTCATTGCCATAGGTGCCGACAAGCAATCATCAGAGAAGCCTTCATTATTTCAGGTGTCTTTGTTGCAGAGGAAAATTTATCTATTCGTGCTAATAACGGTACAAAGGCACCTAATTTGGTTGTCTCTATTGGTGTAACACTTCTAAACCAAGTTTTGGCTAAGTCAATTTTTCTGTTAATAGTCTTCATTGTCTGCTATTACTAAGCCCTATTCTTTTATTTATTTTTTCCTATTGTTTTTGAGTTTATAGGCCCAAGTTTATTCTTTCAGGTCTTAACTATTACAGGATCCATATATCCATTTTTCCATCGTGTCTCATAATTGTAAAAATACTCTTAATGCACTATTCAACCCTCAGCTATCTATTCATTCTAAAAATCCCAGCCTACAAAAAGCTACGTGCAAAATTAATGGCAAAGGAAAATTCAAATATACTTTAGGTTTACCCAAACCACCAAAGGCAGACAACACCAAGTATGAAACTCCTGAATCGCAGAATAGCATGTTCATAGCATGGCTACTTCATTCAATGCAGCCCAAGTTTGGTACATCATACCTAATACTTCCTACTGCTAGAGAAATTCGGGATTCCATAACAAGTACCTACTCAAAAAGTATCACATTCAACCACAAATTGTTGAGAGAAACCTAGAAGCTTGAGAACATGAGAAAATGTCAGAACATTTTTTTAATGTGTTAAATGCATTTTTTGCCTCTAAGTTCTAAATGAATCCATCATTTGTTAAGAGACGAATCAAAGGAGCTACAATTCCTCCAAATCCTTGAATAAATTTCCGATAATACCCTACAAGGCCTAAGAAACCATGTAACCCCTTTACGGTAATTGGAGCTGATCAGTCAATTATGGTTTGAATTTTTGCAGGGTCAACCGCAACTCCACTTTCTAAGATAATGTGTCCCAAATAATTAACATGTGGGACTCCAAAGTGACATTTTGATTCCTTGGTAAACAATGAGTCAGACTTTAAGATGCTAAAAATAGATTATAGGTGTGAGAGATCGTCATGTCAAGTATTGTCGTATACCAAGATATCATCAAAGAAAACCACTATAAACTAACAAAGGTAAGGCTAAAAGAGATCATTCATCAAGCTTTGAAAGGTTGACGGGGCATTAGCGAGTCTAAATAGCATGACAACAAATTCATAGTGTCCTTCATATGAACAGAATGCCGTCTTTGGTATGTCACTATTATGCACCTGAATTTGATGGTATCCCAACGTAAATTCAGCTTGGAGAAATATTTCGAGCCATGCAGTTCATCCAATAATTCATCTTTTATTGGGATTGGGTATTTATCCTTCACAATAATTTCATTCAAGGCTCTATCGATATAGAAACATTTACTTCCATTTGCATTCCTCATCAGTATGATGGAAGAAGAGAATGGGCTCCAACTTGGTTTGATTAGCCCTAGTTGTAGGAGTTCTTGAACCGTCTCTTTAATTTTTACATTTAGTAATATGGATAGTGGTAAGGCCGGATACTCACTGTACCACAATGCGGTTGAAAGTGTATTCAGTGATCATGGTCTCGCCGAAGGGGCAGTTGAGAAGGAGACTCAAAAACATACTTAAACTCATCCAGAATGTCAGTAGGATTAAGAGGATATGTACCATGTTTCAGAGGTCGGAAAACGGGTAATAATTGGATGACTATGCAAGAACCATGAACTATGTGGTATTTCTTCTCAGTGAAAGTGTGCAGACCCACATGCTTCATGCCCTGGAGAGTATGAGTGGTTCTGTATTCTTGGAATGACATGGTCAAATGTTGGCAGTCCATTTGGATGGGTCCGAGGGTGGCAAGCATTGCATTCCCAAGACTAATTGATATGCAGCTACTGGCAGGATATAAAAGTTAGCCTTAACTCGATATCCGTGGATGTCTAATGGCACACTTAAGCACTTCCCAGAACAATATCTCTTTTCCCCATTGGCTACCATGACTTGGAATGCCTTGTTACGCTTTACAGGGAGGCTATACCTTGTGACCAATGACTAATCAATGAACTTATGGGTATTTCCTCAATCAATCAAGACTGCGACTTCCCCGTCCTTTAACTTCCCTTGGAGTTGAATGGTTCGAATTTGATAGGTTCTTGCCATGGCATGGAAAGAAATCTCGAGTAGCAATTCACTTGGAATTAGTTGTCGATGCTTATCTTCTATTGCCTCTTCATCTGGTTTTACTGTATCCTCAATTATAAAAAATTGGGGACATTGGTACCGATGCCTGACAGTGAACTTTTCGTCACAATAACAACACTGTCCCTTTTCTCTCCGCTCGTGGGCTTGTTGGCTAGTGATCCTTTTGAAAGGAGTGATGCTTTGGTTAGGGCTGCCAGAACCTTCCTTGATGATTGGTGGTAGATCCAGGAGCCTCACTGAATTATTTGGCACAGATTTCTATAGGGGGAGAAGTGTCAGAGCTCTACAAAAGCTCTGGCCTTCCACTGTAGGAGTTCTGTCCTTCAATTAATCGAGCAGCGCCAATGGCCCACAAGTGTCCTAGGCTATTTGAGTTTTACATCCAACTTGATGTCATCACACAACCTGGCTATAAAATTCCCAACAAAGAAGGTAGGCCATCATGGTGGGAGAGTTTTTCAAAAGCGTCCTAATATATTGCCAAAATTAAAGTTTGTCAGAGATGAGTTATAGATTCTAAAGGATTTTCATAATCAATAGGGCTAAACCTAAGCAATAATGCCTTGGTGAATTCATCCCACGTGAGTGGACTACAGAACTTAGTCACAGGGCTAGAGTTCTGCTCAATAGGGCCCTAAGTGAATTTAAAAAACTAGGCCCCTATCGGTTATTAACTTATCTCAAATAGATCGGAAGAGCAACGTCCAAAAAACTAAAAGTAATAGTTATCATCCAAACAAACCAATAATTCATGTTCTTGAACAAAATAAAGTTAGACAATAATTCACAAAAATCCCAAAAGAATTATTATAGGCCGGCAAGGAAACAACAATGTATTAAGTAAAACTAATATTCAGACAAGATAAAGAACAATATTGGAAATGAATATGCCGTCAAGGTAACAATAATTTAAATATAAAAAAAGTCACTGAAGTAGAATATACTTTTCATAGTATCCTATATCCATTTGCTATAAAACAATAAATAAGTACCTGATAAATCAACCATTAGAGCAATAACATCTAATAAAACCCTTCCAAAAGTCCCAAGCAAAATACAATGTTTGCTATCTGTAAAAACAAATAGAGTACTACTTTTAAAACCCAATAAATCAATTTTAATAAAACTAATACAAAGTAAATCTACTTAATAATAAAACATCTAAGGAACTGTAATTCAAATTTTAGCCTTTTCAACTTGAACTTCAACCTCAACTAGTTCATTTATTTTGTCGTGGTCAACTGATTTATTTGAATTAGAAGGTTCTGCCACATTCTCATAGACCTCATCATTGACTTCATTCATAATATCATTTTCATTCTTAGTTTGGTGTTCATCAATTTGGTTCTCCAAGTTTGTAGTTGTCTCTTCTTCATGCAATCTTTTTTTACTGGTAAACTTAAAATACTTATCTATATCTCTTGCTTGACTTTGAATTAATGCAATCTCCTGTTTTTTCATTTTCCTTTTTTGAGCATTAGACATATATTTAAGAGGCATCTTATTCTTGTATTATTCTCTACATAGCATCAAAGGAAGCATATGAGCTCTCAATCATACAATAAGGGAGCAAGTTAAGACTATCAATAAATTTATAATTATTCAAGTTGCACAGAGAGAGAGAGAGAGAGAAAGAGAAGACAAATCCATTGAGCAAGAAAAAAAGGGATACAAAAATTGAAATTATTTGATTTGTCAATACAATGAATATTAGAATTTTATTTGTCATATTAATTCAAGGAATATCCGAATATCATACATACATTAATATAACACAATGATTTTTTAATGTAATCAAATTTATGTTCCCTGAATTCGAAAAGTACTCTTTAATTTAACAAATTATTAATTTAAACATTACTAATTTATAAGGTCTTATTGTATATCTTTATATAATTATTGGTGTTTGTTCATGGCTCCAAATTAATTACTATACTATTTTTGTATAACTTAATTTCTGAGAATCAAGACACATTCTATCAAACTGTTGTACACTCATTTACCAATTTTGAAGTTAAAAATAAGTAAAAAAAAAAGAGTTGCCCTAAAAAACAAATCTAAAAGTTATAAACTATTTAATTAGTTGTAGTCACAATTCCATTATCCATAAATAATTAGTCTTCAATAATCAAATTAGAAGAGAAAAATTAAAGAAAATCAGGGCCCTAACAATCAACTGTCAAGTAATTAATTAGAAAAACCCTAACCTTGCAAATTGTAATTCATGAGATTAAGTTCAAGAGATTGTCAGATTGGGAGAGGTTTGTCTAGCTCCGGTGACTGTTTTTATGCTCGTGAGTCATCTGTAAAGTGTGAAAGTGAAAATGTCTTTCGGCCTCTCTCTCACTCAAGTGGTCACTGGTTCGTTCTATCTTTTGTTTTTGGGCCCACAAGATGGATCTTATGTTGCTATAGAGTTTCTCCCAAAAAAAAAAAAAGAAAAGAAAAATGGGCCCCCTTAATTTTTTGGCCCAAAGCAGCAGCTTGCTGGGCCTCTAGTTAGGTCTGGCCCTGCTTAGTCAACTATCTATGTCACTATAGTGCAATACATTCTAAGTGAAAGAAAGCTAGCTGAACTTGTTGGTTCAATTCAATCTTTTAGAAATCAATGTACTGTTCAACCTTGTAGACCTAACCAGTTGGATCTTCTCCATTGAACATCGGGAAGGATAATATGAGGAGAGTATGAGGATGGTCATCTTTATTGTTGGCATGGGTAGTGTTTTCAACTGCAAATGGGTTGGTCTTAGCAGGACAGGAAGTGTTACTTGACCAAGGTGAATGTCAAAGGTTCTGAAGTTCTGTTAGCACAATCTGGAGACTAGTATGAAGTTCGTCAAAATTTGACTCATGTCGTGCCAGGCTCTTACTAACCTCACTGTGGAATTTGGCATTGGTTTTGGCTCGAATGTCTTTGATTAGAACCCGCTCTGATACCACTCATTTAGTAATTTATGAAGACCGGGAAATAGAGGAGAAGAAAGAGTGACAAAGAGGGAAAGAAAAAGTTTGTTGTAATTGTTCGTATTGTTTATTCATTTTGCTACTAATTTATAGTGCAATTGCAACCACTGAATATACAAATAAGGGATTACAAGATAAACAGTGGCAACTAACTAAGAAAGTAAATGAGCTATTCTGACGCCACTAACTTATTCAATGAGGAATCAAACTTGGACTTGGTCACCTTCAAATAATGGCTGGTTGGACTTAGTCTCCTCAACTTCATACACATATTAGAAAAACCACCAACAGAAATGGTATTGCAATGCATATAGATATAGGCATGGTATAGTAATATTGCTCAGCCCAGAAATATTATTAACAGCATCTCCAAAGATGTTATTAACAGCATCCTTGTAAGTACTCTTTGTAAACACACCTCATGTAAACCAAGATATCTAATACATAAACCGTAGTATGACATAGACATGAGTTCCAGCAAAAGAGTCTTAGACAAATATATATATGTCGTATTGTTTCTAGGAACCATATGGCATGCACAAGGCTTTATACATCATATATGTGAGCTGTCTAGGAACATAATTGCTTCACTCAACCACTTCTCTCCCATATGCACAATGGCGACTTTATGTCTCCTTTTCCTTTCTCCACATGAAGCCTTCTTAAAGCAGATTCAGGAATATGGCCAGCCGAATCATGCTCAATGAAGAGGTTTACATGAGGTGGGCAGTCTCTAAAGAGAATAGAAATTATCCACACTAAATCAGCCATACACATTATGCAACGTACACTGACAACGACAACCAGAAGATGAGGTGAAAACTCCAGTTTTATAGTCTCACTTCATATTTCTCTCTAGGCAGTATGATACGAGAATTTATGAAATCAAATATCCATTGTTCCTAGGCATACCCTCTGGGAAAGAGGTCCTCTTTAATGCCAACATAGTCAACAATCTGCATTCAAACCTCGCAATGACACTTTTGAGGTTTAACAAAAATTTTGAAATATTCCAAATATTGTGTAAACAAGAACAAAACCTTATATGTAATGCTATTGTCAGATCAGGAGAATAGAGCTCCTTCTCCTTTCTATAAAACTTTCCCATCAAAAACAGGGATAAGAAACACCAGTGCTTCAACTGGCACCTGAGCTTCTTGCACCTAACAATAAATGAGACATAGTTAATATCAATTCTAACACATAGACAAAGATGTCATCGTTCCCTACCTTAAAACTCAAGAAGATCTTTGGCTTCTTCAACACGTCACAACAGTGTCTCGTATTTGCATTCTTCTGATTAGCAACTTGAGCAGTTTCCATTTTTATGTGTCTACAGAGCTTGTATAGAGCTATATGTAAAGCTTCCATCCCTTGTTTGGGAAGGGAGGCATATTTGACTTGCATCTTATCATAGATCAGCTTATTGCCATGTTCAACAATGTCCTGCAACCAGAATTATGCAAATAATCAATATCAGACAATTTAAGAGCATTTAAATTATTTGAAATCAAAGGAGAAATGCCAACCATGTTCATATACTAGGAAAGAATCTTGTTCCGCAAAAAGATCTATTAATAGACAAATTACTAGACAGTGGAAGAGGAGTACACCAACTAACCTCTCGTCCTTGAACCTGGACCTGTCAAGACTCATGGTAATAACAAACTATGACATGCTTCTAGGTGAATGATAATAGAATAGTAACTTTTCCAAATCTGGTAACGGATGTCTTTCTTAAAGTAGAAGACTTTTGTCACCGTATGAGTTTGGCATAAGCATGCCTGCCACTCCATGCTCAGTCTAAGAATGGAAAGACACACATATATATGCAATAAAGATGCAAAGCACAAATATATAAAAAGGTTGCAAAATATAAAATTATATCAATGTTAAATAAATCATTAGAATGACTAACTAGCCGTTTTAATTTCCTTATCCTTTATTAAGTTACTTACTCCAACCGGAATGAGACAGAGATAATATGAATTGTAACATACAGACAAAGATGTCATCGCTTCCCACCTCAAAACTTAAGAAGATATTCAGCTTCTTAAACAGGTCACAACAGTGTCTCTTATTTGCGTCCTTCTGATCCACAACTTTAGCAGTTTCCATTTTGATGTGTCTACAGAGCATGTATAGAGCTATTTGTAAAGCTTCCATCCCATGTTTGGGAAGGGAGGGATATTTGACTTGCATCTTATCATAGATCGGATTATTGCCATGTTCATCAATGTCTTGCAACCAGAATTATGCAAATAATCAATATTATACAATTTAAGAGCATTTAAATCATCTGAAATCAAAAGAGAAATGCCTACCATGTCCATATACTAGAAATGAATCTTGTTCTGCAAAAAGGATCTATCAATAGACAAGATCGGAAGAGCACACGTCTAATTACAAGACAGTGGAAGAAAACTACACCAACTAACCTCTTGTCATTGAACCTCAACCTGTCAAGGCTCTTGGTAATAAGAAACTATAACATGCTTCTAGGTGAATGACGTTAGAAACAACGACTTTTCTAAACCTAGTAATGGATGTCTTCCTTAAAGTTGAAGACTTTTCTGGCTGTATAGGTATGGCATAAGCATGCCTGCCACTCCATACTCAGTCTAAGAATAGAGAGACACACATATATGCAATAAAGATGCAAAGCACAAATACATAAAATGGTTGCAAAATATAAAATTATATCAATGTTAAATAAATCATTAGAATGACTTTCTAGCCGTTTCAATTTCCTTATCCTTTACTAAACTGCTTACTCCAGCCGGAATGGGATAGGGTTAATATCAACTGAAACACATAGAAAAAGATGTCATCGCTCCCCATCTCAAAACTCAATAAGATCTTCAGCTTCTTAAACAGGTCACAACAGTCTCTTATTTGCGTCCTTCTGATCCGCAACTTTAGCAGTTTCCATTTTGATGTGTCTACAGAGCTTGTATAGGGCTATATATAAATCCTTCATCCCATGTTTGGGAAGGGAGGCATATTTGACTTGCATATTATCATAGTACATCTTATCATAGATCAGCTTATTGCCATGTTCAACAATGTCCTGCAACCGGAATTATGCAAAAAATCAGTACCATACAATTTAAGAGCATTTAAATCATCTTAAATCAAAGGAGAAATGCCGGCCATGTCCATATACTAGGAAAGAATCTTGTTCCGCCACAAAGATCTATCAACAGACAAATTACAAAACGGTGGAAGAAGAGTACACCAACTAACCTCTAGTCATTGAACCTCGACCTGTCAAGGCACATGGTAATAAGAAACTATAGCATGCTTCCAGGTGAATGATGATAGAAATAGTAACTTTTCTATCTCTAGTGACAGATGCCTTTCTTGAAGTGGAAGACTTTTCTAACTGTATGGGTGTGGCATAAGCATGCCGTCCACTCCATGCTCAGTCTAAGAACAGAGAGACACACATATATATGCAATAAAGATACAAAGCACAAATATATAAAAAGGTCACAAAATAGATAATTATATCAATATTAAATAATTCATGAGAATAACTTTCTAGCCGTTTCAATTTCCTTGTCATTTATTTAGCTACTTACTCCAGCCGGAATGAGGGAGGGTTAATATCAATTGCAACTCATAGACAAAGATGTCATCGCTTCCCACCTCAAAACATAAGAAGATCTTGAGCTTCTTAAACAGGTCACACTAGTGCCTCTTATTCGCATCCTTTTGATACGCAACTTGTGCAGTTTCCATTTTGATGTGTCTACAGAGCTTGTATAGAGCTATATGTAAAGCTTCTGTCCCATGTTTGGGACGGGAGGCATATTTGACTTGCGTCTTATCATAGATCAGCTTATTGCCATGTTCAACAATGTCCTGCAACCAGACTTATGCAAATAATCAATATCATACAATTTAAGAGCATTTAAATCATCTGAAATCAAAGGAGAAATGCCTACCATATCCATATACTAGGAAAGAATCTTGTTCCACAAAAAGATCTATCAATGGACAAATTACTAGATAGTGGAAGAGGAGTACACCAACTAAGCTCTCGTCCTTGAACCTTGGTTTGTCACGGCACATGGTAATAGGAAACTATAGCATGCTTCCAGGTGACTGATGATAGAAACAGTAACTTTTCTAAGCCTGGTAACGGATGTCTTTCTTAAAGTGGAAGACTTTTCCAACTGTATGGGTGTGATATAAGCATGCTTGCCTCTCCATGCTCAGTCTAAGAATAGAGACACACACATATACATGCAATAAAGATGCAAAGAAAAAATATATAAAAAGGTTCCAAAATATAAAATTATATTAATATTAAATAAATCATTAGAATGACTTTCTAGCCATTTCAATTTCCTTATCCTTTATTAAGTTGCTTACTCCAGCCGGAATGAGGTAGAGTTAATATCAATTGTAACTCATAGACAAAGATGTCATCGCTCCCCACTTCAAAACTCAAGAAGATTGCCAGCTCCTTAAACAGGTCACAATAGTGTCTCTTATTTGCATCATTCTGATTCGCAACTTGAGCAGTTTCCACTTTGATGTGTCTACAGAGCTTGTATAGAGCTATATTTAAAGCTTCGATCCAATGTTTGGGAAGGGAGGCATATTTGAGTTGCATCTTATCATAGTTCAACTTATTGCCATGTTCAACAATGTCCTGCGACCAGAATCATGCAAATAATCAATATCATACAATTTAAGAGCATCTAAATCATCTGAAATTAAAGGAGAAATGCCTTCCATGTTTATATACCAAGAAGGAATCTTATTCCGCAGAAAAGATCTATCAATAGACAAATTACTAGACAGTGGAAGAGTAGTACACCAACTAACCTCTCGTGCTTGAACCTCGACCTGTCAAGGCACATGGTAATAAGAAGCTAAAATATGCTTCCAGGTGAATGATGATTGAAACAATAACTTTTCTAAATCTAGTAAAGGATGTCTTTCTTAAAGTGGAAGACTTTTCTAACTGTATGGGTGTGGCATAAGCATGCCTGCCACTCCATGCTCAGTCTAAGAACAAAGAGAGACACACACATATATGCAACAAAGAAGCAAAGCACAAATATAAAAAAAGGTAGAAAAATATAAAATTATGTCAATGTTAGATAAATCATTAGAATGACTTTCTAGGCGTTTCAATTTCCTTATCCTTTATTAAGTTGCTTGCTCCAGCCGGAATGACAGCATATCAGTGAATTACTGTCAGAGCAGTCTAGAAATCTTTCAACGCATCACTGTTGCTCTTGTACGTATTGGATTTTTTGCAAAATAAAAAATAAATAGAAATAAGATACATCAAATATCGATAGGTTATCGGGCCTTTATAGCCAAATAATCAACAAGCTTTCATTGCCGCGGTCTATTTTTTAGTCAATGGAGCCTTCGTTGCCATTGTGACTGCAAGTAATCATCAGAGAAGCCTTCATAGTTCTAGGTGTTTCTGTTGCAGAGGAAAATTTATCTATTCGTGCTAATAAGGGCACGAAGGCGCCTAATTTGGTGGTCTCTATTTGTGTAACCCTTCCAAATCAAGCTCTGGTTATGATGATTTTTCAGTTAATCGTCTTCATTGTATGCTATTGCTAAGCCCTACTCTTTTGTTTATTTTTTCCCCATTGTCTTTAAGTTTATAGGACCAAGTTTATTCTTTCAGGTCTTAACTGTTACTGGATCTATATATCCATTTCCCCCCTGTCTCATAATTGTAAAAATACTCTTAATATACCCTTCAACCCTCACCTATCCATTCATTCTGAAAATCCCAGCCTACAAAAAGCTATGTGCAACCTTAACAGCAAAGGAAAATTCACCTATGTTTCAGGTTTACCCGAACCACCAAAGACAAACAACACCAAGTATGAATTTCCTGAATCTCATAATAGCATATTCATGGCACTGCAATTTTATTTAATGTAGCCCAAGTTTAGCATAACATACCTAATACTTCCCACCGTGAGAGAAATTTGGGATTCCATAACAAATACCTAGTCCAAAAGTTTCACATTCAACCATAAACTATTGAGAGAAATCTGGAAGCTTGAGTACATGAGAAGATGTCAGAGTTTTTCTTTAATGTGTTAAATGCGTTTTTGGCCTCTAAGTTCCAGATGAATCCATCCTTTGTTGAGAGACGAGTTAAAGGAGCTGCAATTCCTCCAAATCCTTGAATAACTTTTTGATAATACCTCGCAAGGCCTAAGAAACCATGCAATCCTTTTATGGTTGTAGGAGTCAGCTAGTCAGTTATGGTTTGAATTTTTGCAGGGTCAACCGCAACTCCACTTTCTGAGATAATGTGTCCAAAATAATTAACCTGTTGGACTCCAAAACGGCATTTTGATTCCTTGGTAAACAATGAGTTAGACTTCAAGATGCTCAAAAATATTGTAGATGTGAGAGGTGTTAATGCCGAGTCTTGCCGTACGCCAACATATCATCAACGAAAACCAATATGAACTTACGAAGGTAAGGCTAAAAGAGGTCATTCATTAAGCTTTGAAAGGTTGAACGGGCATTAGTGAGTCAGAATGGCATGATAACAAATTCATAGTGCCCTTTATGCATACAAAATGCCATCTTTGGTATGTCGCTATCATGCACCCGTATTAGATGGCATACCAATGTAAATCCAACTTGGAAAAATATTTCAAGCCACATAGTTCATCCAGTAATTCATCTATTACTGGGATTGGGTATTTATACTTCAGAGTAATTTCATTCAAGGCTCTATAATCAATATAGAAATGCTTACTTCTATCTACTTTCCTCATCAGCAAGATAAGAGAAAAGAAAAAGCTATGATGAGGTCTAATTATCCCTGATTGTAGGAGTCCTTTTGCCATACTTTTAATTTTTGCCTTTTGGTAATATGGGCAACGGTAAGGTTAGATACTCGCCTGGACCACTATGCGGTTGAACTGGTATTCACTGATTATGGTCTCGCCGAGGGGGTAGTTGAGAAGGAGACTCAAAAAATTGCTTAAACTCATCCAGGATTTTAGCAAGATTGGGAAGATATATGCCATGTTTCAGAGGCAGAAAAACAGGTAATAATTGGATGAATAGGCTAGAACCATGAATTGTGTGGCATTCCTTTTCAGTGAGGGTGTGCAGACCCACATACTTCATGCCCCAGAAAGCATGAGTGGTTCTATGTTCTTGGAATGACATGGTTAGACGTTGGTGGTCAGTTTCTATTGGTCCAAGGGCGGCAAGCATTGAGCGCCCAAGACTTATTGACATGCAGCTACTGGCAAGACATAAGAGTCAGCTTTAACTTGATATTCCTGGATGTCTAATGGCACACTTAAGCAGTTTCCAGAACAATCTATTTTTTCCTCATTGGCTACCATGACTTGGAATGCCTTGTCACGCCCTACAGAGAGGCTACACCTTGTTCACAATGACGGGTCAATGAAGTTATGGGTACTTCCCCTATCAATCAAGACTGTCACTTTCCTACCCTTTAACTTCCATTGGAGTCGAATGGTTCATGGATGATTGGTTCTGGCCAAGGAATGGAAGGAAATCTCAGGTAGCAATTCACCTAGATTTGATTGTTGATGCTCCTTTTATATTGCCTTTTTATCCAGTTCTACTGTGTCCTCAATCATAAAAAATTGGAGAGGCTAGCATCGATGCCTGACAGTGAACTTTTCATCACAATAATAATATTGTCCATTTTCTCTCCACCTGCGGGCTTCTTGGCTAGTGATCCTTTTGAAAAGAGTGATGCTTCAGTTGGGGCTGCCGGAAACTATCTTGACGATTGGTAGTAGACCCAGGGCCCCTGCTGAATTATTTGGCACAGATTTCTATAGAGGTAGAAGTGTCAGAGTTCTAGAAAAGATATTGGCCTTCCTCTACAGGGAGTTCTGTACTTCAATAAATTGGGCAACACCAATGGCCTCCGCAAGTGTCCTAGGCTATTTGAGTTTTATATCCAACCTAATGTCATCACACAACCTGATTATAAAATTCCCAACAAGGAAGGTAGGCCATCTATACGGTGGGAGAGTTTTTTAAAAACCTCTTAATAAGTTGCCACAGTTGAAGTTTGTCGGAGATGAGTTATAGCTTCTGAAGGATTTTCATAATCAATAGGGTTTAACCTAAGCAATAATGCCTTGGTGAATTCATCCCACATGAGTGGACTATAGAATTTAGTCAACCATCTATGCCACTGTTGTGCAATACCTTCTAAGCAAAAGAAAGCCAGTTGAACTTGTTGGTTCAATTCAATCTTTTTGAAATCAAAGTATTGCTCAACCTTGTAGACCCAACTAGTTGGATCTTCTCCACTAAATACGGGGAAGGATAATTTGAGGGGAGTATGAGGATGGTCATTTTTAGTGTTGGAGTGGGTAGTTTTTCTACCTCAAATGGTTGGTCTCACGGGGACGAGAAGTGTTAGTTGACCCGGTGAGTGTTGAAGGTTCAGAAGTTCTGTTTGCACAGTCTGGAGACTAGTATGAAGTTTGTCAAAATTTGACTCTTGTTGTGCTAGGATCTTACTAACGCTATTGCAGAACTGGGCATTGGTTTTGGCTCAAGTGTCTATGATCGGAACTCACTCTAATACCACTGATATAGTAATTTATATAGATAGGGAAACATAGGAGAAGAAAGAGTGACAAAAAAGGAAAGAAGGAGGTTCGCAGTAATTGTTCGAGATCGGAAGATAAATTCTGCTACTAATTTATAAAGCAATTACAACCACCAAATCTGCAAATAAGGGATTACAAAATAAACAATGGCAACTAACTAAGAAAGTAGAAGAGCTATTCTGACTCGACTAACTTATTCAATGAGGAATCAAACTTGGACATGATCACCTTCAAATAATAGCTGCTTCGACTTAATCTACCCAACTTTATACACATATCAAAAAGCCTCTAAGAGAAACGGTATCAGAATGCATATAGATACAGGCAGGGTGTAGTAATATTGCTCAGCTCGGAAATGTTATTAACAACATCCCCAAAAAAGTTATTAACAACATCCTTGTAAGTACTGTATGTAAACACACCTCATGTAAACCAAGATATCTGATACTTAAATTGTTGTATTACATAGAAATGAGTTCCAAGAAAAGAGTTTTAGGCAAATACGTATATGTGGTATTGTTTCTAGGAACCATATGGAATGCACAGGGTTTTATATGCCATATATGTGAGCTCTATCCGGGAACATAATTGCTTTACCCAACCACTTATCTACCATACGCACAATGCCACTTTATGTCTCCTTTTCCTGCCTCCACTTGAAGCCTTCTTATCTGATAAGCATATTCAAAAACATGGCCAGCTGAATCGGGCTCAATGAAGAGAATAGAAATTATCCACACTAAATTAGCCATACATATTGTGAAAAATACACAAACAATGCAACTAAAAGATGAGGTGAAAACTTGATTTTTTCCGTCTTACTTTGTATTTCTCTCTAGGTAGTATAATACGAGAATTTATACAATCAAGTATCCATTGTGCCTAGGCATACTTTTTGGGAAAGAAGTCCTCTTTAACTCCAACTTAGTCAACAATCTGCATGCAAACCTCACAATGACACTTTTGAGGTTCAACAAAAATTTTGAAGTATTCCAAATATTGTACGAACAAAAACAAACCTCATGTGTAATGCTCTAGTTAGATTGGGGGAATGGAGCTTCTTCTCCATCCCATGAAATGTTCCCCACCAAAAATAGGGATAAGAAACACCAGTCCTTCAATTGAGACCTGAGCTTCTTGCACCTAACAATAAATGAGACAGAGTTAACATAAATTGTAACATATAGACAAAGATGCAATCGCTCCCTGTCTCAGAACTCAAGAAGATCTTCAACTTCTGAAACAGGTCACAACAGTGCCTCTTATTTGTATCCTTTTCATCCTCAACTTGAGCAGTTTCCATTTTGATGTGTCTACGGAGCTTGTATAGAGCTATGTGTAAAGCTTCCATACCATGTTTGGGAAGGGAAGCATATTTGACTTGCATCTTATCATAGATTTACTTATTGCCATGTTTAACAATGTCTTGCAACTAGAATTATGCAAATAATCAATATCGTAAAATTGAAAAGCATTTAAATCATCTAAAATCAAAGGAGAAATGCCTGCCATGTCCATATACTAGGAAAGAATCTTGTTCCACAAAAAAGATCTTTCAATAGACGAATTACCAGACCGTGGAAGAGAAGCACACCAACTAACCTCTCATCTTTGAACCTCAGCCTGTCCAGACACATAGTAATAAGAAACTATAACATGCTTTCAAGCGAATGATAATAGAAACAGTAACTTTTCTATACTTGGTAACGGATGTCTTTCTTAGAGTGGAGGACTTTTCTAACTACATGGGTGTGGCATAAGCATGTCTGCCACTCCATGCTCAATCTAAGGACATAGAGACACACACACACACATATGTAATAAAGATGGAAAGCACAAATACAGAAAAAAGTTGCAAAATATAAAATTATATCAATGTTAAATAAATCATTAGAATGACCTTCTAGCAATTTTAATTTCCTTATCCTTTATTAAGTTTCTTACTGTGACCGAAATGATAGCATATTGGTAAATTACATTCAGGACAGTCCAGAAATCTTTTAACACATCACTCTTCCTCTTACATCTGTTGGATTTAGTGTAAAATAAAAATAAATAAGAATAAGATATGCCAAATATCAATAGGTTTCTGGGCCGTTATAGACGAATAATCAATGAGCTTTCATTACCTTGGTCTATTTTTCAGTCAAAGAAGCCTTCATTGCCATTGGTATCTACAAGTTATCATTAGAGAAGCCTTCATTGCTTCAGGTATTTTTGTTGCAGAGGAAAATTTATCTATTCGTGCTAATATGGGCACAAAGGACCAAATTTAGTGGTCTCTACTGGTGTAACACTTCTAGACCAGGCTCTGGCTGTACCGATTTTTTAGTTAATCGTCTTCAAAGTCTGCTATTTCTAAGCCCTACCCTTTTATTTATTTAATTTTTCCCACTGTTTTTAAGTTTATAGTTAAGTTTATAGGCCCAAGTTTATTCTTTCAGGTCTTAATTGTTACTAGATCTATATATCCATTTTCCCATCTTATCTTGTAATT
The DNA here is from genome assembly GCA_963692815.1 of Nyctanthes arbor-tristis. NCBI lineage: Eukaryota > Viridiplantae > Streptophyta > Magnoliopsida > Lamiales > Oleaceae > Nyctanthes > Nyctanthes arbor-tristis. The sequence goes on from CAVNYN010252999.1 coordinate 26,597, forward strand.
GTACAAACAGCCTTAATACACTATTCAGGGCTTAGCTATTCATTCATTCTGAAAATCCCTACCTACAAAAAGCTGTAGGTAGGGAAATTCACATATATTTTAGGTTTACCAAACCACCAAAGACAGACAACACCAAGCATGAAACTCTTGAATCTCAGAACATGTTCATAGCATGGCTACTTCACTCAATACAGCCCAAGTTTAGCATAACATACCTAATACTTCCCACTGCTAGAGAAATTTGGGATTCCATAACCACCACCTACTCCAAAAGTATCACATTCAACCGTGAATTGTTGAGAGAAATTTGGAAGCTTGAGAACATGAGAAGATGTCAGAACTCTTTTTTAATGTGTTAAATGCGTTTTCAACCTCTAAGTTCCAGATGAATCCATCTTTTGTTAAGAGATGAGTCAAAAGAGCTGCAATTTCTCCAAACCCCTAAATAAATTTTTGATAATACCCTACAAGACATAATAAATCACACAATCCCTTTACGGTAATAGAAGTCAGCCAGTCAATTAAGGTTTGAATTTTTGGAAGGTCAAACGCGACTCCACCTTCTGAGATAATGTGTCCCTAATAATTAACCTGTTTGACTCCAAAGTGACATTTTGATTCTTTGGCAAAGAATGAGTTAGACTTCAAGATGCTCAAAAACAAATTCTAGATGTGAGAGGTGTTCATGCCAAGTCTTGCTATACACCAAGATATCATCAAAGAAAACCAATATGAACTTATGAAAGCAAGGCTGAAAGAGATCATTCATCAAGCTTTGAAAGGTTGACAGTGCATTAGTGAGTCTGAATGGCATGACAACAAATTCATAGTGCCCTTCATACGTATGGAATGACGTCTTTGGTATGTCGCTATCATGCAACCGTATTTGATAATATCCTGACTTAACTCTAGCTTAGAGAAATATTTCGAGCCATATAGTTCATCCAATAATTCATCTATTACTAGGATTGGATATTTATACTTCACAGTAATTTCATTCAATGCTCTATAATCATTACAGAAGTGCTTATTTCCATCTGCTTTCCTTATCAATAAAATAGGAGAAGAGAAGGGGCTTCGACTAGGTCTGATTAGCCTTGATTGTTAGGCGTTCTTGAACCTTCTTTTTAATTTTTGCCTTTTGGTAAGATGGGTAATAGTAAGGCTGAATACTCACTGGACCATTATGCGGTTTATACTGTATTCAGTGATCATGGTCTCACTGAGGGGGCAGTTGAGAAGGAGACTCAAAAACATACTTAAACTCATCCAGAATGTTAGCAAGAGTTAGCGGATATATACCATCTTTTAGAGGCGGGAAAATGGGTAATAATTGGATAAATAGGCTAGAACCATGAATTTTGTGGTATTCCTTCTCAGTGAGGGCGTGCAAACCCATATGTTTCATGCCCTGGAAAGTATAAGTGGTTCTATATTTGTGGAATGACATGATCAGACATTGGTAGTCTGTTTCGATGTGTCCAAGCGTGGCAAGCATTGCACTCCCAAGACTAATTGGCATGTAGCTACTGGCAGGACATAAAAGTCAGCTTTAACTCGATATCCCTGGATGTCGAATGGTACGCTTAAGCACTTCCCGAAATAGTCTATCTTTTTCCCATTGGCTAACGTGACTTGGATTGCCTTGTCACGAGTTACATAGAGACTATTCCTTGTGACCAATGACTATTCAATGAACTTATGGATACTTTCCCCATTAATCAAGACGTGACTTCTCTACCCTTTAACTTCTCTTGGAGTCAAATGGTTTGAGGATGATCGGTTCTGGCAATGGCATGGAAGGAAATCTCAGGTAGCAATTCATGTGGATTTGATTGTTGATGCTCCTCTTTTATTGCCTCTTCATATCGTTCTACTGTGTCCTCAATCATAAATAATTAGAGGCATTGGCACCGATGCCTGACAGTGAACTTTTCATTACAATAATAACATAGTCATTTTTAGCTCCGCTCACAGGCTTCTTGGCTAGTGATCATTTTGAAAGGAGTGATGCTTTGGTTGGGGCTGTCAGAACTTGCCTTGATGATTAGTGGCAGACCCAGGACCCCCGCTGAATTATTTGGCACAGATTTCTATAGAGGGAAAAGTGTCAGAGTTCTGGGGAAGCTACTGGCCTTCCTCTACAGTGAGTTCCGTACTTCAATTAATCGAGCACCACCAATGGCCTCTACAAGCGTCCTAGGCTGTTTGAGTTTTACATCCAACCTGATGTTATTACCAACCCAGCTATAAAATTCCCAACAAAAAAGTTAGGCCATCTATGCAGTGGGAGCTTTTTTCAAAAACCTCTTAATTAGTTGCCACAACAAGTTTGCCGAAGATAGGTTATAGCTTCTGAAGGATTTTCATAATCAATAGGGATAAACCTAAGCAATAATGCCTTTGTGAATTCATCCCAAGCGAGTGGACCATAGAACTTAGTCAACCATCTATGCCACTGTAGTGCAATACCTTCTAAGTAAAAGGAAGCCAGCTGAACTTGTTGGTTCAATTCGATATTTTTGAAATCAAAGTACTGTTCAACCTTGTAGACCTAACCAGTTGGAGCTTCTCTATTAAACATTGGGAAGGATAATTTGAGGAGAGTATGAGAATGTTCATTTTTAGTGTTGGAGTGGGTAGTGTTTTCCACCACAAATGGGTTGGCATCTGGGGATGGGAAGTGTTACTTGAGCCAGGTGAGTGTCAAAAGTTCTGAAGTTCTGTTAGCATAGCCTGGAGAGTAGTATGAAGTTTGACATGCCAAGATCTTACTGACCTCACTGCGGAATTTGGCATTTGTTCTTACTCGAGTGTCTATGATCAGAACCCGTTCTGATATCACTAATATAGTAATTTATGTAGACAGGGAAATAGAGGAGAAGAAAGAGTGACAAAGAAGGGAAGAAAGAGGTTTGCTATAATTGTTCGTATTTGTTTATTCATTCTGCTACTAATTTATAGAGCAATTACAGCCACCAAATCTACAAATAACGGATTACAAAATAAATAATCGCAACTAACTAAGAAAGTAAAAGAGCTACTCTGACACCACTAACGTATTCAATGAGTAATCAAACTTGGACTTGGTCATCTTCAAATAACGGTTGCTTGGACTTAGTCTCTCCAACATTATGCACATATCAAAAACCATCGAGGGAAATGGCATTACAGCATACAAGGATATAGGCATGGTTAAGTAATATTGCTCAACCCGAAAATGTTATTAACACCATCTCTAAAAATGTTATTCATAGCATCCTTGTAAGTACTGTATGCAAAAACACCTCATGTAAACCAAGATATCCTACATGTAAACCGTAGTATGACCCATAAATGTGTTCCAGTAAAAGAGTTTTAGGCAAATATGTATATGTGGTATTGCTTCTAGGAACCATATGGTATGCACGGGGTTTTATTCATCATATATGTGCGCTCTCTCCAGGAACTTAATCGCTTTGCCTAACCACTTCTCTCACATACGCACAAAGACACTTTATGTCTCCTCTTCCTGCCTCCACTTGAAGCCTTCTTATCTCATGAGCATATTCACCAACTTGACCAGCCAAATCATGCTCAATCAAGGGGTTTAGATGAGGTGTGCAGTCTCTAAAGAGAATAGAAATTATCCACACTAAATCAGCCGTACACATTATGCAAAGCACACGGACAATGCAACCAAAAAATGAGGTGAAAACTCGAGTTTTATGGTTTAACTTTGTATTTCTCTCTAGGCAGTATAATATGAGAATTTATGCAATCAAATATCCATTATTCCTAGGCATACTCTCTAGGAAAAAAGTCCTCTTTAATGCCAACATAGTCAACAATCTGCATGCAAACCTCACAATGACATTTTTGACGTTCAACAAAAGTTTTGAAGTATTCCAAGTATTGTCTGAACAAGAACAAACCCAATGTGTAATGCTCTGGTTAGATCGGGAGAATGGAGCTCCTTCTCCGTTCCAGAAGACTTCTCCACCAAAAACAAGGATAAGAAATACCACTACTTCAACTGGGACCTAAGCTTTTTGCACTTAACAATAAATGAGACAGAGTTAATATAAATTGTAACACAGACAAAGATGTCATTGCTCCCGACCTCAAAACTCAAGAAGATCTTCAGCTTCTTAAACAGGTCACAACAATGTCTCTTATTTTCATTATTCTCATCCTTAACTTGAGCAGTTTCCATTTTGATGTGTCTATAGAGCTTATATAGAGCTCTATGTAAATCTTTCATCCCATGTTTGGGAAGGGAGGCATATTTGACTTGCATCTTATCATAGATTAGCTTATTGCCATGTTCAACAACGTCTTGCAACCAGAATTATACAAATAATCAATATCGTACAATTTAAGAGCATTTGAATCATTTGAACTTGAAGAAGAAATGCCTATCATGTCTATATACTAGGAACGAATCTTGTTCCGCAAAAAAAAATCTATCAATAAACGAATTACCAGACAGTGGAAGAGGAGTACACCAATTAACCTCTTGTCCTTGAAGCTCGGTCTGCCAAGACACATAGCAATAAGAAACTATAACATGCTTCTAGGTGAATGATGACAGAAACAATAACTTTTCTATACCTGGTAATGGATGTCTTTCTTAGAGTGGAAGACTTTTCTAACTATATGCGTGTGTATAAGCATGCCTGCCACTCCGTGCTCAATCTAAGAACACAGAGATGCACACATATATAAGTAATAAAGATGCAAAGCACAAATATAGAAAAAAGTTGCAAAATATAAAAATATATCAATGTTAAATAAATCATTAAAATGACCTTCTAGCTGTTTCAATTTCCTTATCCTTTATTAAGTTGCTTACTCCAACCGGAATGACAGCATATTGGTGAATTGCAGTCACAGTAGTCCGGAAATTTTTCAACGCACCACTCTTCCTCATGTACCTATTGGATTTATTACAAAATAGAAAATAAATAAAAATAAGATATGTCAAATATCGATAGGTTACTGGGCCTTTATAGCGAAATAATCAATGAGCTTTTATTGCCACGGTCTATTTTTTAGTCAAGTAGGCCTTCATTGCCATAGGTGACTCCAAGTAATCATCAGTGAAGCCTTTATTGCTTCAGGTGTTTCTATTGTAGAGGAAAATTTATCTATTCGTGCTAATAAGGGCATGAAGATACTTAATTTGGTGGTCTCTATCGGTGTAACACTTCCAGGCCATGTTCTGGATATGCCAATTTTTCTGTTAATCCTCTTTAGTGTCTACTATTGTTAAGCCCTACTCTTTTATTTATATACTCTTTAGCCATTGTTTTTAATTTTATAGGCCCCGGTTTATTCTTTCAGGTCTTAATTGTTATTGGATCTATATATCCATTTTTCCGCCTTGTCTCATAATTGTAAAAGCACTCTTAATACACTATTTAGCCCCCAGCTATCCATTCATTCTGAAAATCCCTACCTACAAAAAGCCACGTGCAAACTAACGGCAAAGGAAATTTCACATATGTTTCAGGTTTACCCAAACCACCAAAGACAGACAACATCAAGTGTGAAACTACTAAATCTCATAACAGTATGTTCATGGCATGGCTACTTCATTCAATGTAGCCCAAGTTTAGTATAACATACCTAATACTTCCCACTGCTAAAGAAATTCGGGATTCCATAACCAGTACCTAGTCCAAAAGTGGTTTTGTATCTCAGATTTTTTCAACTCAAGCAACAGATTTATCACATCAGACAGGGAACTTTAGCTGTCACAGAGTATTTTGGCACTCTCAAAGGATTATCGACAGACTTGGACTTCTACCAGACTAGAGAACTGGAGTCATCTACCGATGCTAAAAATGTTAAAGGATATCACAAAGTGTCATAATGCCTAAATAATTAATTATGGGGCCTCTAGCTGTACGATTTGCTCATCTAAGATTTTTTCATGGAATCCTCCTGATAGATGTTTAATTGTGATGTTTAATTTCCCTATATGTGTCGTTGATTATGTAATATTGTGTTTAACAGTTCATATTTTTGTTTAGTTTGGTCAATTATGGGTTTAAATCTAAGATAGGAGCTGAATTGCACAAATTGGGGCAAGTCTGCACAAAATACAGAGTTCAGGGGTCAAAATGAACAAAGCTAAAAACAGAGGACAGAATTGACGCAAAAAGGAAGCATGGGGTCAAGCCATGCGGCCCTTATCAGAATGGCTGAAGACATATGGCCGCATGGGTCTAAACGATATGACCCATGAGGCCGAAATCAGAGAGCTTGCAAAGCGTGCGGCCACATGGGTCTGTTACATGCGACTTCATGTGGCCTATTTCAGAGACACGGCTAAGGAATTTAAAGGTCCATGTAGCCACATGGTTATATATGTGGGAAATTTTTGCTTTTCCTAGTTTATGCAGAATTCTTTTTATGGCAAATTTTGAGCACGAATTTCATTCTTTCCGTAGGGTTTTTGGACCTTATATAAAGAGGTCGAGTCTATTTTTGAGGATACACTCATACATACATCAAAATACTTATTTTCTTTGAGATTTCTATCAAAGTATGGTTTGGTTTTTGAAGAAAAGTTCGAGATTGAAGAATTTGATGCAATAATCTTTTTCTCCAGCATTATTCATCAAAATCCAGTTATGTATTCTTACTCTTGAATGCTTAATTTTATCAATTCTAGGAGTAGTTAAACTTCTTTTCTTGGGACAAGTGATGTAGTCCCGTTGTGAACCCTAGTTGTTAGTTTGTTGATTCAACGTCTAAATATTAGTTTCTAGTTAATTACTTATCGTTGTTTTGTATGGCTTTCACTTATTTGGAGTGTGGATGGGTGGATGTTTATCTGTTTTTGTTGAACTCGAGAGAGGAATACATGAATTAGATTAGGCAATAAAAGACATTAATTTAGACAAGGCAAAGATATTTGCTTATTGTTAGTGCGGTCACATAAATTGAACTTCGGGATATTTGCATGAGTTTCTTGCTATTAATGCACTTAAGAGGGTTGATAATGCGCTCACTTAGAGATAAGTAAGGGGGCCTAATTAAGTAGGATTAACTAGCTTCGAGTGGGGTAGTTAATTAATTACGTGAAATTTGATCATTAACTAAGATTGATTTTTATTGAATCAATGAACGGGTAGCTAGGGGAATCAATGGTAGTGAAGTTATGATTCCTAAGTTCACACATATATTGAAAAAAAAACTTTTAAAATCATCTAGCTTGTTCTTAATTACTTATTTCGATTTCATCGTTATTTATTCTTTTAAACAAATCCAAATTTTGATTATTTCAATTAGAGCGTGAATTGGGTTTTCAATACTTAAATCTTTCCTCATGGGATGACAACTCAGACTTAAAATCCACTCTATTACTTATTCGACCCATACACTTGTGGATATTACACACATATATTAACAAACAAGTTTTTGGCTCCGTTGCCGGGGATAAAATTTAATATTGATAGTATTCAATTTTACTTTAGCTTGAATTTTTTTTTTAATTTTTGCAAGATTTGCATGCATAGGAGTGGAGCAGAAGACTTACAACCATACAACTTGAAAATTGAAAGAACTTTCAGAGCTAAGCGCAGACAACAAAAGTTTGTGCAAAAGATGGCTGAAGTAGTAGGTGATAATAATCAAGTTGCTCAAGAGCAAGCTGTGAATGCAAATAGACCATTGAAGAAGTATATCATGCCTACTGTTGGAAACAATTTGACCTACTTAGTTCCACCAGCTATTACTGCTGTGAATTATGAAATCAAGCCAGGGATTATCTAGCTAGCTCAAAAAATGGTACATTTCAATGGTTTGCCAGAAGAAGATCCGAACGAGCATCTGAGTAAGTATGAGGAAATATGTGGGATGTTCAAGATGAATGGAGTACCGGCTGAGTATGAGGAAATATGAAGGATGTTCAAGATGAATGGAGTACCGGCTGAGGCGATAAAGATGAAATTGTTCTCCTTCTCCTTGAGTGGTAAAGCCAAAACTTGGTTTTACTCATTGCCAGCAAACTAAATCACTATCTGGGCTAATCTGATACAACATTTATTGATAAATTCTTTCTATGGGTAGAGCATTGAAAATCAGACGGAAGATTACTTCGTTTGGTCAGAATCAGGGAGAGGGGATCCTTAACGCATAGGACAGATATAATGACATGTTGAGAAGATGCCTAAGTCATGGAATCCCAGATTGGCTCATTGTGCAAACCTTCTACAATGGGTTGATTGATGAGAACAAGAAACATACAGATTCAGCAGTTCACTCATGGACAAGACCTATGAAGATGTAGCTAAAATTTTTGAAAATATGGCAGCTAATAGTTACCCATGGTACTCAGATCGCTCAATGCCAAAGGCTCCTCAAATTCATGAAGTTGATACCCTTTCTTCTATATCCGCACAAGTAGCATCTTTAACAAGAAAAGTTGATACTTTACCCAAATAGTCTGCTAATGTCATTCAAAGATTCTGAGTCTCTGACTACTACTATGCTAACCATGTCACTTCTAATTGTCCTATTGCACATCTTGGCATATCTAACAATACACAGGTCAATTATGTAGGAAATAATAGAGAAATATGGGTGGCCCATACTCACAGACCTGCAATCCAGGTTGGAGGCAATATCCTAATTTTTGATAATCAGGCAGTCATTCCTTACCCAGAGTCTCAACAGCAACAAATGAAAAATAGCCCTTTTAGAAGAGATGTTTCAGAAATTATTAGAAGCCAACAATTAATTCATTAGTAAAACTGAAGCAAACTTTCCAAAATGAAGGGCTACAATTAAAAGTTTGGAAACCCAAATGAGTCAAATTGCAAAAGTCATTGCAACTCAGCACTATGAACTCTGTGAATTGACACATAAACTAATCCAAGAGAATAGTTGCATGCTATCACAACTAGAAGTAGATTACAATAGCCGGAAATTCAAGTTGAAAGGCTAGTTGTGAAGGAAAACATGATGCCAAATAATATAGAGCAATTTGAAAAGAGGAACCAATTGAAAAGGATAAAACAGATAGACATGAAAAAAGTAAAAAGACCACTAGTAAAAGCTTATCTGCCTCCAATTCCATATCCTCGGAGGTTTATAAAGAATAAGCTAGATAAACAGTACTCGAAGTTTCTTGAAGTATTCAAACAGTTGCACATAAATATCTCATTTGCAGAAGCTCTAGTACAAATGCCTAAATACTTCAAGTTATTCTAACAAGAAAAGATTGAAAGATTTCGGGACTGTAACTTTGACAGAAGATTACAGTGCAATCTTACAAAACAATTTGCCTCTAAAATAAAAAGATCCAGGGAGTTTCAAAGTACCTTGCACTGTTAGACAGTTTAATTTTGATTATGTATTATGTGATATTGGTGTAAGTATTAATCTTATGCCTGTATCTATCTGTAGGCAAATTAATATTTCCAATGAATTTTCTTATCTCAGACATAGGGGAAGACCAGAGTTTGCCTTTAATCTTAAGCCGACTATTTTTAATTACTGGTCTAGCCTTAATTGATGTTGAAAAATGAAAATGAGAACTCATCTTGAGGGTTGAAAAAATCAGGACACTTTCAATACCTTCGTGCCTATTGAACAACCATCCAACCAGGAAGAGGTTTATCGCATCGATCATGTTCCTGTTAAAGTTGATGTTTGCCAAAAGTATTGTATCAAAAAGTTACTTGCTCAAATTGTAAATTTAAAAAAAAAAGTAAAAATAGAATAACAATGCTCACATATTTGGAAAGAGCATCACCCTCACTGTCGTCCAAGCTTGAATGCATGACGAATTAGCAAAGAAAGCTATCAAAATGAAATGAAAGAAGATAACTGTGTAAGACCTAGTATTGTGGCCCACATAATATTAACGGTCTAACGGGCTAAAATTAATTGGTTAATTAATGGGTGGTTTATTATCTACCCACTTTGATGGAAAGTGTGTAGTGTCTTGGGCCCAAAGAAACTAGTGTCTAGGGTTTCAATTAACCTAGAGTTCTTTGGCATAAAGAAATTGCCTCTCTCTGCCTATAAATATGAATGGAACCCATCAGTTATGTACATTCAATTACAAAAGGCTAAGAGGGAGAACGGTTTCTTCTCTTGTATTTCTCAACAGCCTTCTATCACAATAACTATCATGGATCAAGGTATGCTTTAATGGACCTTGAATATTTATGTGCACGTTGAAAGTTAGGAATTCTAAAGATTCAGGAACTAGGGTTTATGTAAATTGTATCGTTGCGTGATTGATTAATTGCTAACATATGGTATCAGAGCCTAAGGTTGAAGGATTCTTAATTTTCCATTAAAGCTTAATAATATATTCCTATACGAAAGAAATTGTGTTCGTGGACGTGTGTACTCATGGGTAATTCAGTTTATACATGCTTTGATTAATACTTGATTATGCATAAATAATAATAGATTAATTAATGGTATGGATCCCATGATTAGAGTTGTGCGTAATTTAATTTCTTTATATATTATATATAAGACGAAATGGGCAATTGAATTACATCCGTCATTCCGTTACCCTTATTGAATCTAATTGTTCGGCTTTCATGATGCATATATTGTAGTTATAAATGCTGCCCTTAGGATATGAATGATTAGGCCTTATGATTCTATTGGAATCCATGATTGATCTGAAGAGTTATCCTTTCGTTATTTGTATTTAAATAAAGGACAGGTTTATAATGTTGCCTTATACACGTTTATAACAGTGCTATGTTGCTATATTTTAACGTACTTCTGCAACTAAAGGATTCATGTTTTGTTGTGTTAATTGAATTGTTAGAAAGCAATAATATACCAACAAATTATGTATGTCTTTAAATGACAATATAATGAAATCTAATGTTCCATTATAGATAGTTTGTTAGTTACCAAAGTGGCCAAACTCTAAAGTTGTGAACATTAAATAATGATAATTGTCAATTACTTGTGAAGAATAGATGCTAATGAATGAAGATGACATAATCATATTCACAAGTTAATTGATGTGCAAGATTATTAAAATTGCTAAGTATCACCCAAAGGTTGATCAATTAATTTTATTAATGTAGAACATAATTGTGGTTAATTAATGTGCCTAATTAGATGTATTTTGTATATCCAAAGATAACATATATGTCTAATTGGTGTATATTTAATTACCAATAATGAAAATTCACATATATATAGCATCATTATGTTTACTAAAGTTGTAAATCGTTGTATCACCCAAAGGAGAACACCGATATACATTTATGATTATATAATCTGGATCTGAATTAAACAATTTAAATTAAATTCAAAGCATTAACGTTGAGCATCTATATTTTGCATTAACTATTCCTCTTTCTTTTCATTCGCAAGCTGCATCTGTTCCACTGTTTAATGGGCTCAATTACTTTGACTGGAGTGAACAAGTTTAGTTCAACTTAGGTGTTTTGGACTTGGACTTGGCACTCCAAATTGAGCAACCTGATGAGCCTCCTGATGAAAGTAGTGATCAAGAAAGGGCTTTATATAACAAATGGGAAAAGTACAACAGGTTAAGCTTAATGTTCATGCAAATGACTCTAGTAAAGAACATCAAGTCTACTATTCCAAAAACTGAAAATGCTAAGGAATTTATGAAGTTTGTTGAAGAACGTTCTCAAACTATTGACAAGTCACTTGCTGGGACACTAATGAGTACTTTAACCACCATGAAATTTGATGGTTCTCGCACCATGCATGAACATGTCATTGAGATGACTAACATAGCAGCAAGACTTAAGACTCTAGGAATGAATGTTGATCAGAACTTCCTAGTACAGTTTATTATCAATCTTTTGCCTCCTGAGTATGGTCCATTCCACATGAATTATAATACATTGAAAGATAAGCAGAATGTGAATGAATTGTACAGTATGCTTGTGCAAGAGGAGACAAGGCTTAAGAATCAAGGAACTCATTCCGTTCATCTCGTGAGTAATCAAGGAGCCGGAAAGAAATATAAAAAGAAATCTGGAAAGGGCACTAAAGATGGATCACTAAAGATTAATGAGTCTTCTGTGCTAATCCACAAGAAAGACCATAAGAAGGACCTATGCCATTTATGTCGTAAGCTTGGGCACTATCAAAAAGATTGCCAGAAACGTAAGGCGTTGTTCCAAAAGAAAGGTAAACGTAATGCTTTCGTATGTTTTGAATCGAATTTGGTAGAAGTTCCTTCTAATACTTGGTGGATTAATTGTGGATCTACTATTCATGTTTCCAATACGATGCAGGGATTCCTTACAACCAGAACCATAAAGCCAAATGAAAGATTCATCTACATAGGAAATCGAGTGAAAGCTCCTGTTGAAGACATTGGAACTTACCATTTAGTTTTAGATACTAAATTTCATCTAGATTTGTCAGAAACCTTTTATGTACCCTCAATTTCTTGAAACTTAATTTCATTGTGAAGACTAGATATTACTGGCTTCAAGTTTGAATGTGAGAATAGATGTTTTAATTTACTTAAACATGGCCGTATTGTTGGTTCTGGTTTTCATTGTGACGGCCTATACAAATTGAATCTTGACAATCATTTTGCTGAGAGCCTTTTAACCTTGCATCATAATGTTGGTACTAAACGTGGTTCAATGAATGAAAATTATGCTTATTTATGGCATAAACGTTTGGGTCATATATCTAAAGAAAGAATGCAAAGATTGGTAATGAATGAAATTCTTCCAGAATTGGATTTTACCGATCTTGGAGTATGTGTGGATTGTATTAAAGGAAAACAAACCAAATGTACTAAGAAAGGAGCCACAAGGAGCACACAGCTTCTTGAGATTATACACACCGACATATGTGGAGCTTTTGATGTTCCATATTTTGGAGGAGAAAAGATATTCATCACTTTTATTGATGATTTTTCACGTTATGCATTTATCTTCTTGCTACATGAAAAATCTCAAGCAGTAAATGCATTAGAGATTTTCATTAATGAATTTGAAAGACAATTAGAGAGAAAGGTGAAAATCGTCAGATCTGACAGAGGAGGTGAATTTTTTGGCCGGTATGATGAAACTAGACAACATCCAGGTCCATTTGCTAAATTTCTTGAAAGTCATGGCATATGTGCTCAGTACACTATGCCAGGCACACCAGAATAGAATGGTGTAGCTGAAAGGCGTAACCGTACCTTAATTGAAATGGTTAGATGTATGTTATCTAATTCATCCTTACCCATATATTTGTGGATGTATGCCTTAAAAACTGCCATGTATTTGCTTAATAGGGTTCCCAGTAAAGCAGTTCCAAAGACTCTTTTTGAGTTATGGACTGGTAGGAAACCCAGCTTAAGGCACCTGCATGTTTGGGGTTTCCCGGCAGACGTAAGGATCTATAATCCATATGAAAAGAAGTTGGACTCAAGAACAACCAATGGGGTTTTCATTGGTTATCCAAAAAAATCAAAAGGGTACAGGTTTTACTATCCTAACCACAGTATGAGAATTGTTGAAACTGGAAATGCTAGGTTCATTGAAATGGCGAAGTCAGTGGGAGTGTGGAACCACGTAATGTGGAGATTCAAGAAGTTAGAGTACAAATTCCATTACCCTCAACTTCTTCTAATGTTGCTGTTCCACCAGTTGTTGAACGTCATGACAACATAGCGGAACAACAAATTAACGATCCAACACCTCACATTGAAGAAGGTATTAATGAACCTACTGAAAATACACCACAAGTAATACCATTAAGACGATCAGAAAGGCAACGCAGATCAGCTATTCCTGATGATTATTTGGTTTATCTACAAGAGTCTGAATTTGATTTAGGAATTGTAGATGACGATCCAGTTTCATTTTCATAAGCTATTAACAATGTTAATTCTGATAAATGGGCAGATGCTATGAAAGAGGAGTTGAAATCTATGAACCAAAATCAAGTTTGGGATCTTGTTGACTTATTGGAATCGAGTAAAAGAGTTGGCTGTAAGTGGGTCTTTAAGACCAAGCGTACTCTAAGGGTAATGTCGAACGATATAAAGCTAGACTTGTTGCCAAAGGTTACACTCAAAAGGATGGCATTGACTATAAAGAGACCTTTTTCCCTGCCTCTAAAAAAGATTCTTTCAGAATTATAATGGCTTTAGTAGCTCAGTATGACTTAGAGTTACATCAAATGGATGTGAAAACTACCTTTTTGAATGGAAATTTAGATGAAGAAGTTTATATGGATCAGCCTGAAGGTTTTCTGGTTGAAGGAAAGGAACACATGGTGTGTAAATTAAAGAAATCAATATATGGTCTTAAACAAGCTTCCCGTCAATGGTATCTTAAGTTCAACGATACTGTCACTTCCTTTGGATTTAAAGAAAACGTCATTGATCGATGTATATATCTGAAGGTCAATGGGAGCAAGTTTGTCCTTTTGATTCTATATATTGATGGCATCTTGCTTGCTACAAATGATCTTGGTCTTCTATATGAAACCAAGAAATTTCTCTCTACGAATTTTGAAATGAAAGATGTGGGAGAGGCAACTTATGTGATCGGTATTGAAATATTTAGAGATAGATCACAAGGATTGTTAGGGTTCTCAGAAGACCTACATTAATAAAGTTTTAGAGAGATTTAAAATGGAAAAATGTTCTGCAAGTGTAGTTCCAATTTAGAAAGGAGACAAGTTTAGTCTCATGCAATATCCAAAGAATGAATTGGAACGTCAACAGATGACAAACATTCCTTATGCATCAATTGTTGGGAGTTTAATGCATGCACAGACTTGTACCAGGCTAGACATCAGCTTTGCTGTCAGAATGCTGGGCAGGTATCAATGTAATCTAGGACTTGATTGTTGGAAAGCTGCAAAGAAAGTATTGAGATATTTACAAGGAATGAAAGACCACATGCTCACTTATCGGAGGTCTGATAATTTAGAGGTCATTGGATATTCAGATTCAGATTTTGCCGGATGTGTTGATATAAGGAAGTCAACATTTGGCTATTTATTTCTCTTGGCTGGAGGAGCCATATCATGGAAAAGTGCGAAGCATCTGTTATTGCTGCATCTACTATGGAAGCTGAATTTGTGGCATGCTTTGAGGCCACTGTTCATGGGAATTTGTTGCAGAACTTTATTTCAGGACTTGGGATTGTCGACAATATTGCCAAGGCGCTGAAAATTTTGTGCGATAATTCTGTAGCAGTCTTCTTTTCAAAAAACAACAAGTACTCTAAAGGTGCTAAACATATGGAATTGAAGTACTTTGCTGTTAAAGAAGAAGTTCAAAAACAAAGAGTGTCAATTGAGCACATTAGCACCAATCTTATGATTGCAGACCCATTAACAAAAGGATTGCCACCAAAGACATTTACTGAACATGTCGAAAGAATGGGCATTACCTGAAATGGTCATGACATTATGTAATTTATGATTTGTCATATTTACATATTTGATGCTCTGAGCTCAATTATATTGTTTTTGATAAGTTATTTTCCTGTCTCAATTTTAATATATACAGATGTTAACACGAACGTTGACAGGATAATCTTTACCAAGACATTATTATCTTATGTCTCATTACATATTTGTTGAGTGAAAACTAATATTGTAGTATATGGAAGGAATTATATCGAAATAATGATGTAAAACAGCCATGACTCTTATTGGTTTTGACTTACGGATAGACAGCCATGTATGAAAACTTTTAGCTTTATGATATGCGCATTATGTTATAGGTCACTTATGGAAACAATATTATATGAGCCAAGTGGGAGAATGTAAGACCTAGCATTGTGGCTCACATAATATTAACGGTCTAACGGGCTAAAATTAATTGGTTAATTAATGGGTAGTTTATTAACTACCCACTTTAATGGAAAGTGGGCAGTGTCTTGGGCCCAAAGAAACTAGTGTCTAGGGTTTCAATTAACCTAGAGTTCTTTGGCATAAAGAAACTGTCTCTCTCTGCCTATAAATATGAATGAAACCCATCAGTTATGTACATTCAATTATAGAAGGCTAAGAGGGAGAATCGTTTCTTCTCTTATATTTCTTAACAGCCTTTAATCACAATAACTATCATGGATCAATGTATGTTTTAATGGACCTTGAATATTTATGTGCACGTTGAAAGTTAGGAATTCTAAAAATTCAAGAATTAGGGTTTATGTAAATTGCATGGTTGCATGATTGATTAATTGCTAACAAACTGAGAGAGAGAGAGAGAGAGAGAGAGAGAGAGGAGCCGATTCTTGATTTTTTTAAATGGAAATGAGTTCATAGCAACGAATTCCCCTTTTGGGGTTTTCATTGGCGCGAGCCCCGGGGGGTTGGGCGTGGAGGGGGGGAAGTAATGGTAATTACAGTTCGAGGCAATGATTTTACAGACGATTGACATTTGAGTCATCAATGTTTATTTTATCTCACAATGGTCATAAATTTTTGTTTTGTTTCAACGTTATTCATTGTGATTTTTATTTATTAATTTATTTTTAAATATTACAATGGGGATTTATAGGAGAGGGGAATCGGACCATTGACCAAAGATATAAGGAACCAATACAAATGCCATTAGAATACAGTTGTGAATTTATAAAGAATTTATATGGTTAAAAATCAAAGATTATGCAGCTGAGAATGACTCTCAGAAAAAAAAACTCTCTTAAATAATTGTTTCCACAAGCATTCTTAAATAATTGTTTCCACAAGCATTCTTAAATAATTGTTTCCACAAGCATTCTAAAAGGAAGTAAATATGAAATGAAAGTCGGCAACTAATCAATTAATTGAAATAATAATGTATTCCCTACGTCCCATTCACTTAGTTCACGTTTTATCAAAGTCCGTTGCTTTTAAAGTCCGTTGATTCTTACACCTTCCCGTTTCTCTGCTGACATGTTAGTAGCTCATAAGTGTCTTTAAGATCCTAGTGCATTTTCAGCGTTGATTCTCTCTCCTCCAATTGATTCCAAAATCGACATATAATGATATAATCATTCGGCTAGGGCTACATACCTTCAAAAGAATAATTTCAAAAAATATAAAGAATTCATGATAATCGAATAGGCAAATTAAGATTTCAAATAAATAAATAAAATAAAATAAAGCACAAAAGAGGGCAAATTGACAGGGGACAAGGCAAGAATGCCCTTGAAATAGGAGAAGAGTATATGTGATTCGAACTCGAGACTTTTAACCATTTGTTTGCAACCATGGGTTTAGAATAAATTAAAATTTAAAAAAAAATCAAAAAAATGCAAATTAAAAAAGAATTCCCAACTTCTCAAGGCACGTGGCGTTTTTTTGAGTATTTGTGAGTCATGAGTTAGGGATCCAGATCTGCTGTCCCCAAATCCCGTCTCGCTCGCTGTCCCCCCAATTAAATCCTTACACGTGTTTAATTAATTAATTAATTAATATTTGATTAACTAAGAAAATGCTGACTTGTAAATTAAATAAACACGTGTAAGGCTTTTATTGGACGGACAGCAAGCGAGACAGGGTTTGGG
>CAVNYN010253002.1:8029-28775 GCA_963692815.1 Nyctanthes arbor-tristis
CCCCCCCCCCCCCCCCCCCCCCCCCCCCCCCCCCCCCCCCCCCCCCCCCCCCCCCCCCCCCCCCCCCCCCCCCCCCCCCCCCCCCCCCCCCCCCCCCCCCCCCCCCCCCCAGAGACAGAGAGGAGCCCCCTCCCCTCCCCCCAACAGAAAAAGAAGAAAAGAAAAAAAACCCAAAAAACCAAAAAAAGGAAAAGTTTGTACAGGCAATTGTCTATTAAGTAGAAGAATTAAGAAACCAATAAGTTTGTACAGTTGGAAGAAGGAATTCTTTTCCAACTGTTGAGGATTAGATGGAGAGGGTCAGCGTATGAGAACTTACTTCACTATTTAGTGCAGCCGTAGCTGTTTGACGCTCAGCTGGATCAATTGCTAGAAGAATCTCGATTAATGGAAGTGACGATTGGGGGAAATCTTTAAATGTCTCTGCTATGCATCTTTTATATGCTTGCTGTGGCTTGAATATGGTTGCATGAGGTAGCTTTGACTTTTTCCAATATTCTTCCGAAGGAGAACCACATAGCTTGAAAATCCTGTGCAGCTGTTCCACCTAAAAATACAGGTACCCTGATTACAACAAGAGCTAGATACATATATGGCTGATGCAAAACTTCACTTGCACAAACTGTTTTGCATTTTGTAGTTGCTTGGCAATGAAATTAAAAAGAGAGACAATGAATGTCTAGATCACCAAAAATACAAAATCTATTCTGTTATTGTCTTTTGGCTGCAAAACACCACTTACATAGGGAGAATCAGAATTTTATGAACATATGGTAATAGAATGATTTAAATGAAAAGTAGATAGAAATTCAGTATCAAGTCAGGTTAACGAAATGAACTTCGACAAAGTTTCTGACAGTGTTTTGATCTGACTCCCTCAGCCGAGCATCTCAAGCAACGAGGTATTATGATGCTAGAAAAATAATGTCCGATCTATAATTTATATCTTAATTGGGTAAGGATAACTACTGGAGGAATTCGATGTTGATCCAAGCTTGTTTCAAGTTGACCGCTTAAACATTTGTCAGATCTGGTTGCTACCTGTAAGGCTATAACTGTAGAGTCTGACAGTTCGAAGAAACTGTTTTGGTAGCCTATCTTGCAAATATCTCTGTTACATCATCTTTTCCACCCGGACTACCCCTACTATTTCAGATGGTGCCACTAATGGAAGAACCAATCAAACGAATGGACATAAGTGGAAATTTGTGGCAAAGTTAAGTTCAGTAATCAACTTTAAGCAAAATAAAGTTAACCTCAAATTCACTAAAAGTTAGTTGCATGAATACACATGAAGAAGAAGTACAGCAACCAGCAAACAGAAGCAGAAGGTTTTGAATAAAGAACTCTTGTATTTACCTCAGTTCGCCCGGTCATAATGGGCTTCCTAGCAAATAACTCGGCCAGAATGCACCCAGCACTCCACAAGTCTACACCCACACCATAGTCAGTGGCCCCAAGAAGCAGCTCCGGTGACCTGTACCAAAGCGTAACCACCCGGCTAGTCATGGGCTGCTTATTGCGAGGGTCAAAGGTAGAGGCCAACCCAAAATCAGCAATTTTAAGAACTCCCCCACTATCAATAAGGAGATTAGACCCCTTAATATCACGATGTAACACATAGCGGTTGTGGCAGTGTTCAAGACCAGACAATAGTTGATGCATGAAACATTTGACCTATATTCAGGCAAAATTGCAACGTGAATACATGACTCCAAATTGAATAGCTTCAAGAATTATAGAAAATTCTGAAAAGGAAAAGAAGGACCAGACCTGAGGCTCCGTAAACTTGATTCCTGGGCTAGAAGCAAGGCCAGCCAAATCATGATCCATGTAATCAAACACAAGGTACAAACTACATGACATTCTTGATGTCACTAATCCTTGCAATTTCACAATATTCGGATGATCCAAGCGCCGCAGAATCAATATCTCTCTAGCCATAAATCTCACGCTTTCAGGTTCCAAATTATCAAATCTAACCTTCTTTAAGGCAACAATCTTCCCCGTTAATGCGTCTCTAGCTTTATACACATTACTATAAGTACCTTGTCCAATCTGATCACAATTGCCATGAAAAACAAACAAGCAAGCCACAAATGAGATAAAATGATCAGAAGATACAATAGTCTAGCACAAAAATAGAAACCACTTGCCTTATCAATTTTTTCAAATGTATCAGCCCGACGAGGGATCCACCCATTGATCGCTTCTCCGGCAACCGCTGATAGCCAAGCTGGCCATCCGGCAGCTACTTGTTCTCCATGGATGTTCTTAGGAGGATTACTCAGCCTTGGGTTCGGCTTAGACCTTCTCCTCTCACCACCTCGAGGCCGCACATTAACATCCTTCCGCTCTTCCTTCTGATCCCGACCATTTTGAACTCCACTGGTGCCGCCATCGCCGTCACCTTCCGCCTAGATCTGGCTGTAGCAGCTACTTTCTCACTCCTCGCTGCTGGCGCAGACGAATCTCTCTCTTCCCTCTTCTCCCTCCCCTTCCCAGCTACAAACTCGCCGCTAAGGGGCCCAGACGATGAGATCTCTCTCCCAAAAACACACCCCATTTCTCAAAACCCAAAACTCCATTTCTCACTGCATAACATACTCTTTCTCCTCATTCGAGAATCACCGAAAGCTAACAAATCAAAAAACTAAAGAAACAAATCCGCATGCAAAGCACAGAAAAATCACACTTCCAAGGCAAATTGACAATTGACCAAATGGGCTTCCCCTAAGCAAAAATATTGGCACAAATACGCCAACAAATCTAACAGTAGTAGACAAAAAAGGGTAAAAAAATGTATTCTTTCGACAAACCAAAAATAAAAAACAAAAAAGTTTGATTGGTGATGCAAATACACTAAATAAACAGTATATTTAATTATGTGCTTAACCAATACAGAAAAATAATGTAGTATGAACTATGGAAGAACCCTAGCTTTAGTGCTGATGAAAGTAGCAGCAGCAATGATTCAACGAAAGCCCACCATTTATGGCGGTCAAAACTGAGCTAATGGCTATTATTAACAAAAATAAAAAGCTAAGCAAAGGAAAGGAAATTGAACACAGTAATATATTGATTAGCTTTATTTCCGCCTTTTTCTATCTGTTTGATTCCTTTTTTGGGATTGAAATTCAGATATTAAAAAGCCCAAATCTGATTTTCAATTTGTCACTGTAAAAAATAAAATAAAAATAAACATGTCAAGTTGGATCAAACAGATCTGTCAGAAGTCTTTGAGAGAGAGTGTGTGTGTGTTCATCACACTGCTGTTTCTCTCTCTATAGACACACCATACATATACCGAGCGAAAATATACTGAGAGCTATTACTCACGAAATTACACTAATGCCCTCCATGATATGATTATTGTAGTACCATATATATATAGTAGTAATAGTTCTATCACATTTTGTGCAAATGCCGACCACAGTCATGGCACCGTCCGTTCTATTTTGGTGTATTAATACACCTCATATGACTGACAATCTTTAAAAATACTTCATCCGTCTTAAAAAGATATAGTCTACTAATCTATTTTTATATGTCTTAAAAAGATAGTTCACTTGCTATATTGAACATATATTTAATATTTCATTTCCATATGTGTCTCTAATTAATTATTATTATCCTACACGACTCTCTTCCGATCTAATATTTCAAACAATTAATGACACGAGGGTATATATATAAAAATAAAGTAAAATTAAAAGTTCTAACCACATTACCTACTAATATTTAATCCATGTAAATTTATGTATTAGACTATCTTCGTGATACGAAGGGAGTACCAAAAAAATTCATTGATTAGTATAACAAAATGACAGACTCGTGAAAATTTTAAGGTAATGACATCGGTTCGTATTATATAGCCCACATAATTATAAAAAAACATGAAATCACTAATAGTTTCTTGTGTTTTTATAACTATACGGGTTTTGCAAACAAGCCGACATTATTATTGAATAGTTCTATTTATCTAGACTGCTAGTTGACATTTTTATATTGGATGATGGATGAAACTATAAATACATGGAGACATTCATTCACTCCTTGTCCAATGAGAAAACACCAACTAGAAAGTATACATCCAATCTAGATAAATAGCATTGTTCTTATTATTGTAGAAAACTGCACTTTTTGGATGTGTAAATCATTTGAAAGGTTTGAAGGAGAATGATTCGTTAAGTTATACTCAATTAAAGCGGTCTGAATCTGTTGTCCCCAAACCCTGCCTCACTTCTTATTCGTCCAATAAAATCGTTAATTAAATATTAATTAATTAAACACATATAACGATTTTATTAGAGAGATAAGAAGCTAAATGGAGTTTGGAGACAGTAGATCATGAACGCAATTGGATAACGTAACAACAATAGAATTCAACAGGCTGACAGGAGAAGCTTTACTTTGCTAATATGTGACGTGGTATGCTTATTTGGTCAAACAGTTCCATATTTTTTTGCCAAATGAGATTCTATATTTTTGGCCAAGCAGCGCGAGCCAGCATGTCATATGTCGGCAAAATAAATTTCCTACTAATTTTGTAATTTGAGAGAAAACTACTTTAAAGTTGTTGATGACAATATTTATTATCATTTTTTCCAATTTATTTATATAGAAGAAATCTATAAACGTCACTTTTCTATTCTACCGGAGGTATTTGAGATTTCTATATTATTTTTTCGTAACAATTTTTTTTTAATTTTAGAAAAGGGAAGGAGTAGATACATCATACATACTTCATCAAATATGAGTAAATTTTGGTTGAAAAAGAAAAAGAGTTAATTTAAATTTTATGTTCTAAAAAAGGAGATTACAATCAAAACATTATGATAAACTAAAATTGTAGTTAAGTAATTTTTGAAAGACAAAACAACCAATGTAGTATACATACACATTAATTTTAAGAAGAAAATATATTAGTGAATATGTATAGAGTAATATTCACCCACTCACTGTGGGTGGAGTTACACCGCCCACTTCTGGCATGTCACACACACAGCTGACACACATGGCAGCCATGTGTGTGCCGCGTCAAATCATGTCATCGCCAAGTCAAAAATGGGCGGTATAACCCAGCCCACAGTGGGAGGGTGAACAAAATTAAATATATATATATGATAAAATAGAGGTCAGTACATATGATATATTTAATTTAAAAACATAGAAACATTTTTCTTTTTATTTTGCATTTTTTGGTTAAATTTTTGACTAAATTGCTTTTTCACTTTCTTTTTCCTTTTCCCTCTCCATTCTCTTTAGCATTTTGCTTTTCATAATTATTTTGTATAACTAATGTTGTGAATTTGCACATAAGGGCCAAAACTTTGTAACATTTTCACATGAATGTTACTCAATCAATTTCATTGCTTTTTACCTAATCCAAAAACACATAATCAAACAAACAATACAATGCCAACAATATACTTCTAAAAAAACATGGGAATATCTTACATTATTACATGGGACAGAGAGACAACTCAAGAATAAGCATAGGGTGGGTGTCCAATCTTGAAGAATATTTATTATGAAATTGTGTATCCAAATAGCTCTAAACATGTATATGAACTTTTTGATTGAGGTCTAAGCGTCAAATTGTCTAAAAGATTGCAAAATACAATTTAGTAAAATCTTTTATGATTTATGAAATATGATATCAATCACTTTTCTCAAAAGTTATAGTTTGTGAAAATCCTAATACACTTGAAGTCAGGCACAAGAGTTCGTTTATAGCTCAAGGATCCTACTCATTGTCTCGAAAAAAAATGCCATTTTGTTAGTGTTTTGCTAGGTAGCATCTTAGCTTCTTGTTTATCTTATAGTAAGGTGCATTGGTTATCGATAGAATTGAATATTGAGAATTTCAATGGCTTGCAATATTTTCCTTTTTGGCCCCTTATTTTGAGCTGAAGATATTACTGTAAGGCCGCCGAAACATGGAATTGTGTGTGGGATTTGCTTTGTCTTGACAGCCACTCTTTTGAGATTTGGACCAAATTAAAAAGAAAGAAAAATGAAACACACATTGAGATGTGTTGCTATGTTTCTAGATTTTTGGGATTCTTGAATATATATATATATATATAATTAAATATATATATAATTAAATAGATTTTTTTTCTGTTTTTTTTTTTTGAAGTAATATACAATTAGCTAGATACAAATTTATGGAAAGTGGATAATATAGTCAATTGGTTAAGCTAATCAAAAGACAACATATGTCAAATAAGCGATGTTTGTCACTTTAAAAAACATTATAGAAGACGCGCATTTAAATTTTATTCTAATAATTCAATGAAAGTGGCAACAACGAAAACAAATTGTACACAATTCTCAATTTTCATTATTAAAAAATGACCATTATCACTGCAAATAAATATTATGAACCAAGTAACCTTTTTTGTCAAAAAAAAAGGGAAAAAAAAAGAGAAGTATCATGCACCAATTTGCATTCTACGCCTTCGATAAAAGTTATATATACATCTACATACATATATATATATATATATGAATAAGGAAGATAGTTCGAGTGATTAATTAAGAGCACCCCTGTGTCAACACCCCATCCCCGAAGTTCCCGATATATATATATATATATATATTTGTATTTTGTTAAAAAAAAGAAAAGAAGAAAAGAAAACCATGACTGAAGATTGGAATTAACTTTACACCAACAAGCATGCAAAAATTTTATTAAATACATTTGTTTTATGTTGTCCAAATAAATAGAAATGCACTCGATGGTGCGTGAATAATTGGTTCTTTTGCAGCAACATTGCAAGTGATCGAGAGAGAATTGATGTTATTATTCTTAATGCCCGTTTGGATTGGGTACTTGGTACAACAAATAGGAAACTGATTAACTAAAAGGCTATTAAGAGATAGTATATTAAGTACAAAAGAATTTAGGGGGACGTAAAATTGTAATATTAATAAGTGACATTGTAAATATGTAACAATTTCAGTGGATGATGAAAAAACATTATTGTGATCAACAACCGTTGAAATTGTGCTACATGAGTATGACATCTATTTATATCACTTTTTCATATTTTCCTAAAATTGCTAATTAATTATATATTATTGTAGAGGATAAAATTAATTGAATTTTACAATAACACAATCTTGAATTTGACACAGAATCATATTAGATAAGACAGATAGCTCAAGTGTATCTGGATAATTTTTTTTTTTTTGGCACATCGATGCTCTTTGTACATTGGATTAATTACAAATTTATAGTTCAGATGAGAGAGTGTTCACTTTCAGACACTTGCAAAAGAAAATAAAAAACAAAGAGAATATGTTCTTGGGCAACCGATTACAGAGTAGACATTAACTCATTAATTATAGGGTAAATTTCACAAAAGGTCCCCAATTTTTACAAAAAATAACAATTTCATCTCTACCTTTTTTTTCAAGCTTTTAGATTCCTAGCCTTTTAAAAATATGCACTAAAAGTCTCTACATACTATTTTTATCAATTTTCATAGTTCACTTTTTAATAAAGACAATTTAGATCGCTTTATTTAAATTTAAAAAATAACAACACAATTTTTAAAAATTCATTTTGATCTCTCTATCACTTTCTTTTTCACACACATACATATTTATCTGTATATTATTTTTCAATCCACCTACTTAACACAAATATACACATTGATTAATATAGTATATTTTCTATTCACTTACATAAAACCACCACGGCACCACTACTACCACTAGTGTCATATTTACTTTAGATAATGAACTTTCCAAAATTTAAACTTAAATAAGTAATGATAATTGAGTTGTGATTGATATTCAAGTCATAAAAATTGGAAAGATTAAAAATAAATGAATTTTTCTTGCAAAAATATTTGAAGGTTTGAAAATAATATACAGATGAATAAGTATAAGTATGTAAAAGAGAAAGTGGTAGAGATATCAAAATGAATTTTTAAATTTTATGTTCTTATTTTTTTAAATTTAAGTAAAGGGTAAAATTGCATTTATAGAAAAAATGAACAATGAAAATTAGCAAAAAATAGTATGTAGCGACATTTTGTGCATATTTTTGATAGGTTGGAGACCTAAATGCTTGAAAAAGAGGTTAGGGATGAAATTATTACCTTTTACAAAGGTTGGGAACTTTTGTGAAATTTACCCTTAATTATAATAGAAGTTAAATTAAATTTTAAAATTCTTAATATATTGGCATGGTTTTGGGAAAAATGAGAAAATCAATTGTTCAAGCTGTCATGTACCCAAAGACTTCTGGGGGTTGGGTTGCTAAGTTAGGTAAAATTAGTTGACTTAGGAAAACAATAATATTATCAGTTTAGTCATAGATTATTACGTGTTTAGGTAAAATAAAAACTAACTAATTAAATATCAGGATAAGAAAATGATACCTAATGATAGAGATGGTTTGCTATGATGTTCTTCTTTCTTGTATTTAAGTTTAAATAAATGATCATACGGTATCAAACACGACATGTTCGAAAACAGCTTAGAGTTAAAGCCAAGACTTAAAATCTCATAGGGTAATTGGCTTATGTACTCCAAGTATATGTTAAAAGTCAAAATTTTAAGGCATATTTTCATCTCTCTACTTCTAAAGTTTGTAATTAATCATCAACAAAAATACCTGTACAAGTTTCTAAAAACTTATAATACAATGCTCTGATGTACAAGTTGGTTAATTCTTCTTAAATTAACTCTTATACATAACACGTGGAGTGCAACGTATATTGTTGAAGCCATGTGACAACCTGATTTTTATAGAGTCATATTGGACTCTGTGTATGGAACCCGACTATTATTAAAAATCAATCACGTGACTTATTTCTATTGACAGTTAGGTTCTATACACAAAATTAGATCCGGTTCAATAGGAAAAAAGTGTTTGAGACAATGGAACAAGGATTCAAATGTGTGTTTGTCATGAGAGGTGGTTAAATTGCATTCATAATTATGATCACCGATGGCCATCATGGATGAGATCGACCAGAAAAGAACAACAATACAGAAAGTGGAACACATTAAAATTTGGACCCCATGAAAGTCTGGACGTGGCAGAGCAATTAATACAAGATGTAGCGGCTTATCACTACTAGAAAATCACGAGCATTAATATGCAATTATTTCATGAAGGAAGTGATATTATTATTTGAATAATTCTATTTAACCAAGAAGGTTGAGAAAAATAGTGACAAAAGAAGTACAAGTTTACTTTATTTTCATGTGGATGTTTTCTCTCCTTTGTTGGTGTATAGGGATAATAAAATAATTTTGAACTCCTTTTGTCAACATTTTTGTTTTCTCATTTGTCTACAAGTAGTGTGTTATTATTATTGTCAAGATTATTATCTACTAACATGTTGTTGCTTACAAGTAGTAATATAATATTATTACCACGTGGCTGTTTATAAATGATGATTAAATGTAGTTATAATACTTGAAAATTAAATAATCACCGTTCATAACAAAGAGTATAGATAAAGTTGCTTTTTTTTCTTTTCCCTGTAATTAACCGATAAATGAGACAACACAGAGAAAAGAGTTCATATATATATTATAATTCCATTAATTTCAGTTAACAAATTTACAAACTGATTAGACATACAAGAGCTTACACGCAGCACACATACTGATCATTTTTTCCATAAGCTCAAATCTCTACATCTCATTCACAACGTGTTCTTTAATATACTGGGCAACGCTACAATAAAATAAAATTAATTAATTAAGACAGTGTCAACTATGTTCGAACAAGCATTTTCAGACATATTACAACGTGTTGGCTAGCTAGGATTCCTCTACTTGGGGATTTTCTTAGAGAGGGAGGAAATGGAGAACAAAACGATCAATGCCAACACAATAGAGGCAAATAGCGAAACTCCGACGGAAGCTCCAATATGCCTGCAGAATTTGTCGTACACGTCACAAATCTTTCTCCAACCAACATGAGAATTGCCTTTTAAACCTATATAAGCTACTCCCCCTGCTGTTCCAGTTGCTGCTGCTACGATTCCCAAGAACAGCTGCACAAACATCGTTACTATCAATAGTCGTTCCTCAAAATAACATTCTCAAAAATCAAAACCAGTAAAAGTCAAAGATAGATATCGACTAGGTTGGACTCTAAATTTGAACGACTTTTTATAGGACACAAAACTACTAGAATGTTATGGTCGTCTTACCACGTCGAATATGACAAAATGAGCCACCACTTTTGGGAAGGAACCTGGCCTTAAAAGAGAACATGCCGAGAAGAGAGTGGTAACGATACCGTAGAAACCCGCCGCAGAAAGTGCAGCTATAAAGTATCTGCATAAGTGATTTCGATCAATTTGGAATTAGCTTCTAACTATTTTAACAAAAAGGAATCTAGTAATTATAAAACTAGCAAGCCAACTATATATAACTTACATGAAAGCTGGAGAGTGTTTGAACTTAGCAGCTCTAGGAACCAGCTGGGAGGGGAGAAATGGTACTGGAACCATTTCAGTTTGTTTACTAGTAACCATCACCAAGACGGCAACTAGGGCTGAAGCAAAGAGCAGGAACCTCAAAACTACATCTACCAATGCAAAGTAGGACGCCGAAGCTCTCGACTCCACCGGATGTCGTATCGATGGCCGGTTCTCGTCCTTCTCCCACGATGACGTCGTTATTTCAGGTTGCGGCGCGGTCTTGTAGGGTTCTGAAGCCATGGATATTAATTTTCAACTTTCTAGCTAAGATTTGTTGAAAATTTAGGTGTGATTAATTGAAGATATTTAGGCACAAATGAATGTGTTATATAAACAGAGAATGAGCAATGTGTATTTGACTTTGGTTTGGTTGGAATCCTGCGCACGCCAGTGATGATGTAATTAATTAATTATTAGTGTATGATTTTGATTTTGACTTATACTTTCTTGTGCATATCACAATTCAAATACTTGACTAGATTGCATTTACACCATGCCTGCGCCGAATCAAAATCATATCCGTTCGTGGTTTACAGTAGTGAGCTGTTTAGTATACACAGTTAAACTTTTTATATATAATTTTTTAAAAGAAAAAAAAAAGTTTGCCAATTTGGGGGCCAGGCCCGCTAGCTCCGCCTCAGTTATATTCAATTCGATGTACTAAATATGATAAAATCTTTGACAAGACACGCTGCAACAACTCATCCGTTCAAGCTTCAACAGTCGAATATGCTGCAACTCATCTGGAGGCCGGCGTTGATTGAATTTAAATTTATCTGGTTAGTTTTAATGATAAATACGCTTATAGGCTAGAATTTTCGAGTCTTTTTTAATATGTCATAGTGGATCATTTATTGGATTAATTAGTTATTTATCTTAATTAATCGCTGTACTCAATTTGATATGGAGAAACTTTCAAAAGACTGGAAGAAAGCAAGTGAGGCGGGCTAAGATTCCATTCGAAGTAACAGGATTCGATGTTGCACCATTTTCAACTCTTATCGGGATCCGGAGTTTTTCCAGAAAAGGTCCTATCCTTCAATATCATGATTGGGTCGACCAGGCCAGATCATGAAAGACAATTGACTGTCAATCCTATAGTTGGCAAAGAAAGTTACTGGGTTCCTATTGAGAAAATGTGTGAACACGGGGCGTCGAACTCTCCGGTCTTCATGTATATCTTTGACTGTAATATTATACTAATAATATATTAATATTAATGATCCATCAGCAACATCATATATTTTTCTTTTCTTTTTAAAGTAAGATCAGATAAAAGATTTTATTTCTTTCCTAATCTCTAATATTTTAATTGGTAAAGGGTTAGAGGAAAATTTTTTTTTTTAAATCTAGAACCCATATTTTAGGAATCATCTAATTTTGCAAGTTTGTGAGGGGAGAAAGTTTATAGTACTTCATGAATATTGAATACTCGGTACTTTTGATCAATAAAAAACCTAAATATGTACTTAGGGGCCCAAAATAGTTAATAAACTAAGGCCTCTGAATCCATATATTAATCCTTGATTTTGCTATGTAGGATGGAGTAAGTACTCATAGAGTTCTAGAAATTTCTTCCCTATTCAACTGCCTTTAACTATGTAAGCACGCCGTATAGATGTGTGCTTACATGTATTCATATGAGGTAGTGAGTACCATAAAGGCGAACCATGCTATTGTGTCAAAATGGATAGAACAACTCAAACTAGTTGCTTGAGCGAGCAAACGAGAGAAATAGGGCTAGGCCAACTAATGAAATGGACAGGTCTGGAATTGATCCCATGACCTAGTTAACTTTAACAAATCTTTTGATTTGAATTATAATAATGAGGATTGAATGGGTATAGTTACAATTTGGTAGTTGTCAAAATATAGTGGTAGAGGAAATTATAACTTATGTGCATAATAATAAGAATCAAACAAGCACTTAATAGTTACTTCAAAGAAATTACATATAATTTTTATGTGATGGTACTTGCTCGTGAAGAACACCTTCACAAGCAAGCATATCCATCTATAGCCCTTCAATATATTTGAGTACATAATATATAGAATGATAACCTACCTTTATTGTGGAGTTTTACATTCCTCATAGTGAGGTAGGTAGATTCTGTCACATGGTAGCATCGTACTAAATAGGTAGTTTTTACATAAACACTGGGGGTGGTCGGGCAGGTGATCAAAATATGTACTATCCAGATATTTTCTCATTTCAATTTGTTAAATAATACTCCATGTAATTACTTGAATATCTGTTTGAAATTGTCAAGTTGTTTAGAATAACAAGATTAGTTAGTTATCTTCCAAACAACTCCTTTGTGCATTTAAAAAATTTTTGAAGGGATGAGGAAAATGATTTCGACAGCTCAGAATAGTTCAAATTGAATGTACAATAATATAAGTTTTGTTCAAATTAGCACACAACGTTGACATCAAATTTGTATTCTGCCAGAGGTGGAGATAATTTCCTCCTTTAATGTTTCGATTCTTCCATATTGCAAGACTAACCGAAAACATGTCTCTTCTACCGCTCAATCGAGGCCAACCACAGCCCGTCGTGACCTGCTGTAATTAAGGAACATGTAAAAGCTGCGTGACACGTCTCTATTTCGCTATCTTAATTAAGGAACGTTTGGAACTAATTATTTTTTATTTATTTCTTTCTTTCTTTGAGCAAGGAACTAATAATTAGTTAACTGATATTTCCGGAAAATAAGGAGGCTGGTCTCTTAAATACGTCATGTTGACAGAATTGTTATATAAAGTCAAGTAGAGAAAAGTCTGCGTGTATACTCGATAATTATCTTTTATACCGTATTTGACTTTCTAATTTCTCCACAATTTTTCTTTATTTTTTAAAAAAAACAAATACATTCATTCAAACCATCGCCAATAAAAGGCGAGAGAAAAAAGGGGATACAATTCAGCCAAACTCTAGCGAAAGAAGAATGTAAGGCAATAGATGCTAACGAATGTGCTAATCTATTCCTATTCCAGGACACTCCATTGGTGACTCAGCCTACGAAGAAGTATGAAACCGCATCTGCTTCCATCTCCTCAACTTCTCACCACATCCCGCCAAGCGATTTTGAAGAGCCAAAAATGGTACATCACCCCCTTCCCTTCGACCCCCACCTCCTCCCTCCATCCCCTCCCCCCTCGTTGACCGCACTGTCATAATTTCTTCTTCATCCAAAAGGGTTCAAACCAAAATGTACACCTTCTCCTCCCACCCCATCCCTCTAGCCGTCTCCCCCTCAACCTAAGAAGAACAGGCAAGTGATCCGACCTAGCATAAGACAAATGTTCAATTGCCGCACTGGTAAAAAGGCCTCTCTACTCTTCATTCCCAAGAAACCTATCCAACCTAGCTTCGATATGTTTCCTCCCGCCCCTCTTATTATTCCACGTCATTTTGGGCCCATAAAATTGAACCTCAAACAAGCTAGTATCAGAGATAACCTCTTGAAAATCCCAACTCGCCCCCACCGGCCGACCTCCACCTCTGACCGTCTCCCTCAACGTCTCATTGAAATCTCCCCCACAATCTCCCCCACAAAGCCGGGGGACATTCCATTGATGACTCAGCCTACGAAGACTCTCCCAAGAGTGATGATGCTCCACCGACCTTGGATTACCATAGAAGCCTATTAATCGCCAATTCCTACCATTCTCATTCCTCACTAAAGCATTGTATTTTGTATTAATCACCGACCTTAGCCTGATAGTTTCTCAAGTATTGTATACAAGATTGGAGAAGATGAAGATTTTGGCTTATTTTGACAAAGTGGAGATTGTAGGGTTTGTTACCAAAAATAATCCAAAGTTGAAAAGGAAAAGGAAAGGGAAAGAAGAAGAATTCTAGGAGGAAAAAGAATCTAAATTATAGAAGGATTGTCTTGTCTTCCAAGGAAATGAATCTTATAAATAGATATGTTTTCTTCTTCTTTTTTACACAAGTGGTACAAGTGAGTTGAGAGAAAAATTAGTGAGTCTAGCACCTTGAAGAGTTTTCTTGTAACTCTTCATGGTTTGTTCGAAGGGTAGAAAATTAGGTGTGGTAAAACTCGGAGTGATTTTCTCGGTGTCACTTGGGTCGGGTCAGAGAGTCTTGTGAAGAAAAATAGTAACTTAGCGTCTTGGGATTTCTTTAATTCTTCGTGGATTAGGCAAAGGGTATAAATTGATAGATGCGGTAAAGCTTGGTATATTTTTCTTGTTGTACTTGGGAGATGGGTTTTGGCGAGTGAAAATTCTGTATGGTTGTAGCGACTTTAATCATATAGTGGAAAGCTTTGACAGTCCGTTAAATTCGTCTTCGGCTTTTATTTTTCTTGTCTCAATTAAATTCTTTGAACAACGGTCCTGCAGGCGTAATAGGGGAATTTACATTAATTCCCAACAATGGTATCAGAGCGTCAGGTTATGTCGATGTGGAGCATAGGAAAAATGGCGTACGAAGTGGTGAGAATCAAGTTTGACTTGTGGCTAGAACAAGTCTGAAATTTCTTGATTTTAATTGGGCAATTTAAAGCTTTCAAAGGAAAACTTTCTCCTTGTTCTAACAAAGTTGCTGGAGCCAGTATGAGCGATAGTGATTGAGAAGATTTATATTTGAAGACTGGAAGCAGGATGTGTCTCCATCTAGTCAGGAATGTTCTTGTAAATATTCATCGAGTATTTGCTGTGAAGGAACTATGACGTCAATTTGGAGAGGTGGATCCGGCAAGGGGTTCTTCAAATTTATTGCATCTGGAAAAATTGTTTAGTTCTTTGCGAGTTGGTGCAAATACAAAAATTCTCAATGAGATTGTCTGGGGACTGGTGGTTGTTGCAATTTGTTGGTATTGTAGACTAGCTGATCACGTGAGAAAACATTGTCCAGCTGGAGCAGGTTCGGTTACTATTCAGATTTGGACAATCCGACTCTCTTGGTGTGAGGGCGGTGGAGATGTGCTATGAAGTATGTGAGTACATCCCCATGGCGTGTCGCTAGGTGCCATGGTAAAGGATGTGTGTTACTTCTAGCGGTTGTATTTACACACAGGCATTGGTTGGCATGATGCAAGGTGTGTGGTTGTAGTAATGTCGATGGCTAATGAGCTCTCTGGAAAGCCAACGAGAGAGTTGCACCATAAATTTCAGCAGGTTTATTTCGACATTGAGCCGATGAAATGCTTGGAATTTGTTGTTAATTCTAAGTGGTTATACTCATGTGGTGGAGTATGGGACTGTCAGAGTGTGTCAAAGGCCTGCCTGATAGTTTCTCAAGTATTGTATACAAGACTGGAGAAGATGAAGATTTTGGCTTATTTTGGCAAGGTGGAGATTGTTGGGTTTGTTGCCAAAAATAATCCAAAGTTGAAAAGGAAAGGAAAGGGAAAGAAGAAGAATTCTAGGAGGAAAAGGAATCTAAATTATAGAGGAATTGTCTTGTCTTCTAAGGAAACGAATCCTATAAATAGAGATGTTTTCTTCTTCTTTTATACACAAGTGGTACAAATGAGTTGAGAGAAAAATTAGTGAGTCTAGCACCTTGAAGAGTTTTCTTGTAACTCTTCGTGGTTTGTTCGAAGGGTAGAAAATTAGGTGTGGTAAAACTCGAAGTGATTTTCTCGGTGTCACTTGGGTCAGGTCAGAGAATCTTGTGAAGAAAAATAGTAGCTTAGCGTCTTGGGATTTCTTTAATTCTTCGTGGATTAGGCAAAGGGTAGAAATTGGTAGATGAGGTAAAGCTTGGTATATTTTTCTTGTGGTATTTGGGGGATGGGTTTTGGCCAGTAAAAATTCTGCATGGTTGTAGCGACTTTAATCATATAGTGGAAAGCTTTGACAGTCCGTTAAATTCGTCTTCGTCTTTTATTTTTCTTGTCTCAATTAAATTCTTTAAACAACGGTCCTGCAGGCGTAATCGGGGAAATTGTTTTAATTCCCAACAGATTTCACCCCTGCATTCCAATCACCGTTCCATAATAACATTAAGCCATCAATTCACAACAAAACAACTGTGAAAACCCAACAAAACACAAATATTTGCTGCCCTAGCACCGAATAACCTAGTCTCAGATAGAATGACGAGGTTAGGGGAGTGAGCTCGTACCACCTGACAAACTTCCTTCAACATACGAGGATTCCCCAGGCCTTGCACATTCCAACATAGGCAACTCATTGTGATCGGCGGTCCTGCATAGCAGGACTAGTCGTTGATTCAATATTGACTTCATTAAACACCACATCAAGCGCACCTCCAACCCCCTTCGGCCTTTTCAAACTGCCACTATCTTCCTCATTGCCCAACTTCCGCTTTACTCATTCTTTATCACTCGTACGACCCCCACCAACAGCCCCTTTTATTTTTGTAGCTGAAGACTGTAGTAAAACATTAGCTTTCCCTATCAGCCCTTTAAGTTTTGGACTTGAACTCCTAGCCAACTTCACAATCCTACCACTACAAGAAAAATGAGCTATAGCGGTTATATTTTGCGACGACGTCAGATATCGTTGCTATAACATTGGCTACAACGGCAATTTTAAGTCGCTGCAACAGTCATCACCCTATACCAGCAACATCATAATGTCGTCACTGTAGGATGTATCTACAGAGAGGACAAGCGATGTCACCGCTGTATATTGGCATCTATAGAGGCGACGTGCAAAAGTCGTCGCTATATTTCTTGATCTAAAATGACGACCCATAAATATCGTCTTTATATAACTTGCGGGAAAATTTCCCACATTTGTTCTTGTATTTCGCGACGGAGAATCGTTGTTATAGGGAATATGTTCGTCGCTATAGTTATAATAATCTATATAATATATATTATAAAAGCAAAGTAATAACCAAAAGTTAAGCTACTCCAGTTAGTGAAGTGCTATATCTTTGCGTTCAAGGTGTTTGGTTCGATTCCTCACATGGGCAAATAATATTTAATTAAATATGGATGGAAAATGACCGGGCTAAGGAGCTGGACTAGAGTTGATGGGTGGGCCGGAGCTTGGGTTGGGTTAAATTTTTTTTAATGACCAAAACTCATCGATCATACAGCCGTGACTGTGTCGCCTCTAATTGATGGCTCCTAAATTGCGGCAACACAAGTCGCCGCTATGGATCTACTACTACGATTTTTTAGCCGCGATATTCGCCAGCGACTTTGTCGCTGCTATCACACATTTGTGGAGACATATACACATTCTGCGACGACGCGAGTCGCGACTATTGGGCTTATCCCTTGTAGTGTACGGTGACCCCCACCATCATGCAAAGGTTCTACCTCCCCAACGCCAACTCCCTCCTTTACTATCCCACTCTTCCTCCGCTCCTCAATTTCTCCCACTGAAACCCCAGCAGCGCCACCATCCTTCCCAGCCAAATCCCCAGCCTGGACAGCCCCCCAGCAGCCTCACGCTCAGAATTCACTTCTCCCTCCCTCACCACGCCTTTGTCTTTCTTCTGCCCTTCAGCCCCTTCTCTCCGTCGTACTCCCATCGTTTCAACATTCCCAGCCTCATTACTTCCTCTCCCCTCCTTACTAAAGCTTCTAGGGTGAACGCTAGAGACGCCGCTACCATGATGAAATGGTGGTGGACGACGTCCCAAGTTATCCACCCTGAAAGAATCATCAAACCGGTACACCACCTCTGACGCCTTCCTTCCCAGATGCGAAGGACACTCAACATGTCTGTGTCCAATAATCCCCCCCCCCCAAAACAGAAATCCATGAGCTTCTGTTATTGTAGTCTAATGGTATACTTCTGCTGTATCTCTTCCAGGAATAATTTGAGTCCTTTACGCAAGGGCTTACCCACATCCAGACGCAGCCTCAGCCTAGAAATGTCTCCATCGATATCAACAGCTTGCAAGTCCCCCAGTTGCTCATCGATCGTCTGTAAACTCGACTGCGTCATGCACACTAGTGGAAGCCCCAACACGTGAATCCAAAATGGAACAATGTTGAATTGCATTCGGTCAATCTCACCGGTCTCCGACGGAATTATCAAGGAAATAAGTTGTTTTTTAAGGAGACAAGGACTCCCGTTATACACTCGTGCTCGATCCTCATCTGAACCGAATGTGAACCAATACAAAGCACCTTTGGGTTCAAAGGTGAACGGGAAATCTGTTATCCAAATCATACGCATGACAGACTCCAGTCCCTCACGATTCACCATGCGTCCACCAATGATTTTTCCAATAAGAGACCTACCCAACCACTCACTGCCCTCTTTTGTTTGTTGTGTATTGATCGTGATCCTAGGAGCATCATCCTCTTCATCCAGCCGCAAACTACTCTCCAACCATAGTAAATTTGAAGGATCTATATGTGCCAAGAAAACGAACACACGAAAGAAACAGCCAAATCAGTAGCCCAAGACCGCACAACACACAAGCGGAAGAAACTGAACAAAGCTGGAAAGAAACCCTAATCCCTAAACCCTAGCAGAGCGAGAGAGAAAGAGACAGGTACTTGAATAATTTGTCCACAATTTTAATATAACTTGATATATCACAATTTGAATTTATTAAATTAAATATAATGAATGCATATATAGAGATGCAATCTCCCCAACTAAGGCTCAGACGGTCCAATGATATCTGAGTAAGTTTGCACACCCTTCCTAAACATTCAATTCACCTCTTCTACAATTCTCATATAATAGTTGGGGAAAAAGATGCAATCTCCTCACATATAGCGTCAAATAAAATTATTTTGTTCTATATTTTGGACGTAATAGTCAGACCAAATCTAGAGCACGAAAAGTGTGGTTCTATTGACACCATATTTTTATTTTACGGAATGTATTTCATTTTTACTTCTTTTTATATTTAAGTCCCCAAATTTGTTGACAAAAACTTTAGTGTCAACCATCCATTGATTAACATATTTTGTATCTACACACGATTTCCTCTTAAAATTCGACTAAACATAGCTATTAAGCATCAAATAAATAAAATGTTAACAATTTAAAGCGTACAATTATATTTTATTTAACAACTTTTACCCAAGTTAATGAAAATTTTGAAGAGAAATTATCTCATGAACAGGAAAAATTGTTAATTAGTGGAGATCAATGAGGAAAATGCACAGAAAATTGTTAATTAGGATATATATGCAAAAGAAATCAAAATTAGAAGAGGCCAAAAAAAAAAAGAGGGAAAAAAATGTAACAAAAATCAAAGTTGTAGAAGCTCTTAGTAGAATTAAAATGTGGTGCATTTAGTGAAAAATGTAGTGTGAGTATAATTTAGCATACTAAATTTTCTTTTTTGAACCAGTAATTAGTTTTATTATTTAATTATCTCCATGATGCGACTCAATAAAAGCTCAACATCCATCCCCTTCGGATCTCGTTCTGTCAATGTCATAATTAGCTGAAATCAATTCCTAATTCTAGAATAAAAGGCCTAGATATGCATATACAGAAAAAAGAGCCCTGGACGAGTTCTCTTTCTTAAGGATCATGTCCCAAGTATAATGAGGAACTTGTCAATTTCACAAAAAATATATATTTCTATTATTTTTGCAACAACTCGTTAACAAAAGGTAGATCCCATAAGATATTTTTGAACTCCAGCCACCCACCCACTCCAACTGGCGATAAAGAGCCCCGTAACTCCAACCATTATATTGCCAGTGGAACCCTAATATAATAATATCAGACAATAATCAGTCAATAACTTCTTTTCCCCATTGCTTGGGATTTGTCTGATTTGATTAAGATATTACTCAATTGACCATTATCATGCATTTTCCAGTAAGAGTAATTTATGGGCTACATGTATTTCTAACATAAATAAATAACATGTCTTTATGCAAATGATAGATTTAAAAACTTACAACAAATCAATACATCATAACCATTAAAACATGTCATTTTTTTAAGCCAGAGAAATGGGTCTCTATAGCAATATTGATAGTAAAGTAATAAGATACTATCAGGGGCGGACTCAGGATTTGAACAAGACCGAGCTGGATTTAGGAAAAAATAACTGGGGGTTGGAAGGAGGCAGAGCCTCCTTCTACCCCCGAAAATTTTTTTATACTATATTATTAGAAATAAAATTGCACTAGAAATGTCAGAATACATAAAAACTTCAAAAAAAAATTGGCATAGTCTCATTTGTAAATTAACTGAAACTAAATCTGAAATATAATAATATTCCACTAAATACACAAATCACAAGCATATAAAATAACTTTAACCACCATTTATCAATTAATGACAAACAAAATGTAACATCCCGAAAATTAAAAGGTGGTTACAAATTAAGGCTTCCGCTACTG
>CAVNYN010253006.1:0-10728 GCA_963692815.1 Nyctanthes arbor-tristis
TGATGGCCTCCTTGAGGGTGTGTTGAAGCTCGATGATCTGGAGATAAAGGAAAACATTTGGATGATTCTTTGGATTATATGGCAAGAAAGAAACCGCGCAATTTTCTAGCGGAGGAAAGATGATTGGGAGGTGCGGATGGCACGTGGCATTGAGTACTTGGCTGCATACATGAGGGAAAACAGGTTGGAAAGGGGTGGTAGACGGACCTATGTACTACGACAGTACCAAGTGAATGAGAGGGGAGAGCACATATGGGTTTTGCATACAGATGCTGTGGCTTGTGATTCAGCAGTGGGGATGGGAAGAGTGGTCTTCCAAGACTATGTTAGTTCCTTTGCTATTTAGGTGAATCGACAATATGAGATGTAAGAAGCCGAGGCGCTAGCTTGTTGTTTGGGTCTTCGTTTGGAATGCAAAAAGGGTATTCCTATCAATGAAGCTCGGGTCGAGGCTTTTCCAGCAGTTATTGGCAGTAAGGATCCTGATTCTATGGGTTCTTTGGCTCCATTATATCGTAAGGGGCCCAATTATATTTGTTATAGTTGGCGTAAAATGCATTTGATCACACTCTTTTTTTTTTTTTTTTTTTTCAAAGTTATCAGGGCCCAACTGTAAAAGAAATCAAGGGCCGATATTGACCTAAAACAAAAATCTGCAAACGTGGTTGTTCGACTCCCCCTAACCCAAACATTTGTCAATTGCCAAAAAACCCTAAATTGCTAAATCTCCCAAATTTCCCAAATCCTAAACTTCCAATTGAATAGAAGAATCCTAACTCTCCAATCAATTCGTTTGCCTCAATTCACCATCACTGGTTGCCAGTTGTGAATCAATCACCGTCGCCATTCCGCGACTCTATGACTCTGCAATCCGCGACTCGGCTGTCCGCTGCTGTCTTTTGCCTTTTTGCTGTTGGCTATTACTATAGGCTTTGCCTCAGCTTGCCTTCTGCAATACTGGTCCTTGGCTGGTTGCTTTCGGCCTACTGTTGCTGAGCCAGTTGGCTGCTCTCCTGAGTTATAAGCATTAGGGAAATTTGGCAAGTGTTTTTTACTTTTATTTACTGGTTTTTTACCTATTGGTTGATTGGTTTGGGATAGGGATTGATGAGGTTTATTGGTTGATTGGTTATTTGGTTTGGTTTAGGGATTGAAGAGGTTTATTGGTTAATTAGTTTGGTTTAGAGAGTGAGGACTTTTGGATGAATATTGAAATTCGAGTATTGAATTATTGGTTTGAAATTTGAGTAATTATTGGTTTGAAATTTGAGGAATAAGCTCATTATTGGTTTAAATCATTGATGAATAGTTGGTTTGAAATTTGAGTATTGAATTTAAAAGGGCATAAACAATAAGGCAAGTGTGGATTTAGAGCCTAAAACATATTGGTAAAACAATTGAATTGTCGTTTGCCAATTGTAGTTTATAAGTTGCAATTGGTAAGGCAATAAAGGGTTAAGGGCATTGATTTGAATAATGGAATTGGTAAAACAACAAGTATTGACTCTATTGTCTATTGAACTTGTAATACAATTAACAATGCAAAGGATTAAAAGAATTACATAAATCATAATACACAAGGGTTGAATTAAAACATATTACATAAATTGTGAATAGTATGTTATTTGTAACATATTTTTAGTTTGTATAATTTGCAATTGATGAACGATGCCTCTATCATAGTGGTGAGATTAATTAATATTTATTTCTTCTTAAGTGATATGATTAATCGGCATATTTCATGCTTCTAAAACATGCATCTGCATATCAAAAGAGAAAAAAGAAGGCAATGGAATTAACTTTCATACAAAGTCAGACAGGAGATCTTGATAAGTATTTTCACAAGAAAAGAATAGAGATGAAGATTGAAGAAAATATAGTGAATGAGTCAACTGATGCCAATGTGAATGAAGGAAACAATGCAACTGATTTAGGATGATAGAAGAAGAAGAGTATATGAATGAAGAAAACATTGCAACTTATTTAAGAGTCATAGAAGAAGAAGAGGAAGTGAAAGACATTGATGTTGATGATCCTGGGAATTGGAAAGACTTTGAGCATAAAAAGAGAAATTATTTAGTAGAAAGAGGTCCAAAAAGAGTCGAAAGCTTCGTGTTTCTAAAAGATGCGACCAAAAGACACCTTGATTCGTCATATCTTAGCCAAGTACTACCGAATGGGAAGACAATTGATAGGAGGTGGCTTGTATATTCAATTTCTGAAGCAAAGTTGTTTTGCTTCTGTTGCAAGTTGCTTCCTAAACATGATAATGTGTCTAAAGTTGGTCAATTGGCTAGTGATGGATTCAGAGATTGACATAATTTGAGAAAAACTCTTAACAGTCACGATAAAAAACTAGAGCATTTAGATTGTATGGTTTGTTGGAGTGAGTTGGAAAACTGACTTAAAAGAAATGCTACAATTGATAGTACTGTGCAACTATTGATGAATGAAGAAAATGCACACTGGAGAGAAGTGTTGACAAGGATAATTGCGTTGTGACCAAACTTGCGAAAAACACATTACCGTTTCAAGAGGATAATGAAAAGCTCTATGCCGAGAATAATGGCCTCTTTTTGCAATTAATAAAGATGGTTGATAAGTTCGATCGCTACAGCCCATGAGATTCAAGACACCTATCTTGGAAAATACATCCAAAATGAGATTACTCAAATGTCGGCAAGTGTGGTGAAAAGTTCAATTCTCAAAATCATTAAAGATGCTAAATTTTTCTCAGTCATACTTGATTGCACACCAGATACAAATCATGAATAGAAGAGGTCTCCAGTTATACGGTGTGTGAATGATACGACAAATGTAATGGCAGTTGAAGAATTTTGGCGTGATAGATGATACATCTGGACTTGGGCTTTTTACCGAGCTTAAAAATGTTTTGTCCAATGTGATCTAAGTGTTGATGATATCAGAGGTCAAGGATATGACAATGGGGCTAATATGAGTGGAAAGTATAAAGATGTCCAGAGCAGATTACTTGAAATTAATCCCCAAGCTTTCTATACTCCATGTGGTTGTAATAGCCTTAACCCGACATTATGTGATATGGTCAGATGTAGTGATAGAGCTGAGAAGTTTTTGCATGGCATTATGTGATATGGTTAGATGTAGTGATAGAGCTGAGAAGTTTTTGCATGGTCTTACAGTGAAGCCGTTGTCCACAATCTGTTGGGAAAGCCATATTGAAAATCTCAAGCCTATAAAAGAGCAAACTCAAAGCATAACAGATGCTTTACTTGATTTGGCAGAGTATGATGTGGATGATCGCATTTCAAAGTTCGATGCTAAGAAGTATACAGAATACGTTGCAAATTTTGAGTTCTTGCTTAGCCTGCTAATTTGGTATAAGTTGTTGTTTGAGATCGGAAGAGTGAGTAAATGTCTCCAAATGGAGAACATAGACATTGATGGTATTACAAGTCTTTTACAAGGTCTTGCTTCCTTTCTGGAATAGTATAGAGAACATGGGTTCAATGAAGCTATGGACGAAGCGACACATAAGGCGAGCGAATTGGGAATTTTACCTGTATTCCTAGAAAGACGCACCATTCAAAGGAAAAGACAATTTGATAAAACTGCTAGTGATGAGGCATATCCGTCACCTTACATTTGTTGTTCTTGTCATTTTTCCTTTTTATTTATTTCATTTTTATCTTCTTTTGGTAGGTACATCTGTTGCCTGAAGAATCTTTCAAAGTTGAGTACTTGTTGTGTGTGGTTTATCAAGTGCAATCTTCTCTTAAAACCCAGTTTGAGCACTTTAAATCATTTGCAGAGACTTTTGGTTTTTTTGTTTGATATTAAGAGGTTATGAGGTTTACTTTACGATGATTTGAAGATGTGCTGCATGAATTTGGAGCAATATTTGAGGCATGAGGGCAATTCAGACATTGTTGGAGACGATTTATATAATGAATTGTTGATTTTAAAATTGTACATACTAGATGAAGTTTACAATACCTAAAAACAACTATAAAGCGTAATGTCGTGTTTCCAATGACATATATTGCATACCAAATCTTGTTAACTCTACCTTTTATAGTGGCCTCAGCAAAAGGAAGTTTCTCTAAACTCAAGTTACTTAAGACCTATCTCCACTCAACCATGTTACAAGAAAGACTAAATAGTTTGGTCTTACTATCCATTGAGAAAGAAATGGTTGAAAAATTAGATTGTGAATATTTGATTAATATTTTTACCTCCAAAATTGCAAGACATGTGGTCTTAAGTAATTTTTGGTACGTTGTATATATTTTGGTAATACATATAGTAATCTTTTAAATTATGCTTTGCTTTTTTTATATATTTTTTTCAAATTTAATTTTTGGTATATTATTTTATTCATCGCTTTATATATTTAATTTTGCGAACCAGGTAATTATTTGTCGCTACTCATTATTGGGGTCCATTTTTTGGAGCTCCTCTAGGGTCCCAGTGATAACATGACTTGCACTGGCTCAACACTCACTCGCCTCTTCGGGAGGCGAGCATTCAGTTTGATTGTATTCCACTTTTTATTCCCATGTATTTGAACAATTTGTCCAAGAAATCTTATAGAACCATATGAAAAAGTTGCTTATTAAAACCTTAGTTAAGGGTTCAATTCCCCAACGCTACAATCCCCTTCGTAATATTAAAAAAATGAAAGAAAAACGTTAAAAAAATTAACAAATACAAAAATTCAAAATAATGGTTTCCCTTCAATTCTAAACATGCTAAATTCAGCATAATTAGTTAAGTAACCTAAGTCTTTTTGTTAAACTATGAAGTTACTTAAATAGTACCTTTAAGTGTTAATTGAGCTTAGAAGGTTTATTGTCACTATCAATTTTGAGAGTATTAGGAGCAATCAGAACAAGAGATACGTCCCTACTAATAATGAAATGGAGGCAGAAGTATGCTTAGTCCCTATTTAGAACAATTATGGAAAATAAAAAAAAAACCCCATTAATTAATTAGGGATGAAAGTATATTTGACCTCTATTATTGATATTTAGGGCTGATAAAAAGGCCCCTAATAATTAATTAGGGGTGAAAGCAAATTCCATTTCTATTAATTAACACTAGATTCTCACTTATACGTTGCACGAGAAGAAAACATATCAAATTATTTAAAAAAATAAATAATACAAAATTTTTTTTCTTTTTTTGTATGATGAAATTTTATAAAGTTACGTTACCCAATAAATAATAATTATTTTTAACACCAACCAATTATCTCAATGGTGGAGCTAAGAGATTTGGTTTATTTGGCTCGAACAACAATGATTTTGAATTTTAACCAAGATAGTGCCTTCATATTGCACGATATTACTTTCTACTACGGAGCTCTTTAAATTTTGAGCAACCTTACTTATATTCTTATATTATTTTTTTAAGAAATATTACTATGCTTCTACATTGTTTAACCACAAAATCATAATGATCACTGATAATGTCCAAAAATAATTTATGAATATTACAAAATGTCTAGAAAATAATTGACCCCATTAACAACGAATAAATTGGATTAGAAGTGTCACGCGAGATTACCTTTCTAGGATTGCAAGGGACATGTAACTGGAGGTAAACCCTTCTTTGCACTTTGCAAGTATTCATGTAGATCGAAGGAGAAGGCCATTTGCACACTTTAAGCGGTACAAATGGCTTCTCATCACGATACCAAAATCTAAAATAGAGTACTAAGTTAAATAATACAAGATCTTGAAGGTTTTCCCCCCTTCTTTGTCTTGGTTACTATTTGTGTCATGTGCTTTGCCCGTGTTTTTTATTGCATTTTTGTAAATATTAGTAAAATAGTACGTAATGAAATAATAATGAACTTATATTTGTAAATATTTGATATTACGATTAGACTTAAATGAACTAATTTAAAAGTATTGAGATGCTGAGAAAAATTAAAAAGAGTAAAACAAAAATTTTACTTTAAATCTTTAAGGCAATCTTACGAATGATACGTTTATAATTTGTTCTCAATATTACATATTTTCCGATTTCAAAATAACATCATAATTACCAAAAGAAAAAAAAATAAGCGGAAATTCCTTAAAGCATGACAAACAAACAAGCCATAAAAAAAATAATAAAAAGGAAAATGAGGACCAAAGTTTGAATAGTAGATTTCCATTTGACTCTTTTATATATGTCGGATTTTCATAGTCAATTATGTTCCCTTATTTATTTGTGAAATAATTAAATTAAGGTTTTTTATTTTCTTTCTTTTTTATGATAATGTATTACACTTACATAGATTAGATCTATAAATCACAAAGTTTTTTTTAATCGTTCAAACCATCAATAAAGAAGGACCAAACAAGAAATTTTCTAATTAAACTTTTGGAGATATCAATGTTTCTACATGCATCACTCTTTCTTGAGTTACACACACGTATATTGTTTGTACGGTGGCCGACGCGGCCTGCCACGTAGGGAGGATTAGTTCCAATCGAATGTCATGTCCATTCAAGTGTCATGCTATTATAATATTACCCAACCGCTAGGCCCCGGGGTTAGGAACGTTCTCAGCCGGAACTTCTATTGAGCAAACCCCAACAGGAATGACGGTCAATCCAAGTCCTTCGATTAATTAAGGTAATATAAATGCTTTCATGCAAGAAGAGACTAGGTATGTGTTGTGTTCCACCTTAGATCGGCTCCAA
Source organism: Nyctanthes arbor-tristis (assembly GCA_963692815.1). Taxonomy (NCBI): domain Eukaryota; kingdom Viridiplantae; phylum Streptophyta; class Magnoliopsida; order Lamiales; family Oleaceae; genus Nyctanthes; species Nyctanthes arbor-tristis. The sequence continues at coordinate 6,675 of CAVNYN010253006.1, forward strand.
ATACTTAGTTCAAGCAAATAGAACCTCTTGCCTAATCAGTTGTGTTGTCTAACTTGTTGTCATCAATGTACAGGTGGTTCACGCAAGAGTTGGGTTTGAGCTGGATCTATTGGTCACTGTTTTGGTCAACACATATATATATATATAATTAATATCTGATAATTAATGAAATGTTTGAGAAAACAATGCAACAAATTAAAATGTTATGGTCACAAACATTATAAGAAATAAAACTTAGGGATCTTAATATAATTAAAATACAGTATAATTACGCAAACAAAGGGGGAAAAAGATGCAAAAGTATATTACATCCTTTTTTTTTTTTGGGTACTATTACAGAAGAGGATTGTAGGGGAGGGGAATTGAACCCTGATATAGAGGGTGAAAACACACATAGATGTCATTAGACCATATGGATCTTGTTAAGTATATAACATATTATTGTTTAAAAAAAGGGAAAAGTATATGACATATTAAAAATTATAGACGACTGAAATTGTAGCATAGATTCGTGTGATGGGTTGCACCCAGATTTGACTACCTTTATAAATGAATACGAATACACGCTGAATTCATTACAACTTTGGCTTGACTTCAGATGATTAAGGAAATAATTATACAATAATTATTAATAATTTTCTCTTATTTCACAAGTTGCGTTGACCTTTTGACTTCTCATCAGCATAGTCCTTGGATCATTTCCAATTAAGTTGAAAACTTCTCGTCTTGTTTTAGCCGAATCCAAATCCAGTCAAGGTTGGTGATTCTCCATTTCATCATCATCTTTATTCGCTCCTATTAATTTCATTTGACCTTGAAATTCTACTGGAGTTGATAAATATCAATTTTGTTATCCCTCATTTTTACAAAATAATAATAATAATGTTAATTTGATCCCAGATATACTATAATTTTAAATTTTATACTTGAAGAAAAAACATATAATAATTGTCAACTAATGCAGAAAATATCCAAAAATTGATTGACTTAGTATTTAATATTAAAGAAACTGATCAAGTTAAAGGAACCGGATCATTTCAAAAGGTTGAAGTATGAGTGATAAAGTATTCTCCCTCCTATGATCCTATCTGTGATTAGGTGCGGTAGTTTTAGGAAAACAATAGACCCAGCTTCTCCTCGCCGCCTATAGCGCCTAATGACTCGTCGCATATCGTCCCTTCGCAATCATCTATTCTCATTTTCTTTAAATATCAATTTTATGATCAGAAGCCCCTTTACTCTCATAAAAAAAACTATCAGTGTTTTTGGAGAGAGTGACTTAGGTAACCTGTCACGCTTCCCCCCCTTTAATAGCGATCCTCATTAGGGAACTTGTTACCTTGTGAATACCCCTTTTAAGTCCCATTGTAAGGTATAAGGCCCATAATACCCTTATTTTTTCAAAAAAAGACTGTACCCAGCGCGAAATTCAAAGCAACCATTGGCGTCCCTTCCACCTACACTCGTGTATATCTTTTTACAACCTTGATTGAATGAGTTCTTTGACTCCCCCGGGAATTGTGACGAAATTTCTATTTTCTTTTAACTCAGAATCATGAAATAGCACTTTATTCAGATTGTATTCAAGTGGGCTTACGATTCCCCATTCATCCTTTTATCTCATATCTACTTTTCTTTTCTCAACTCGCCCCTAGCCAAATATGCCCCAACGCTTGGCGTTGCATCTTTTTTTACCTAATTATGTGTCTTAGGAAAAACATCATTCCCTCAGTCAATGTTTTCTGTAATTTCTTTACAATGAAGAAAGCCAAAGAGAGCGATATCTACATAATTTTTGCTCACAAACAATCAAAAAGGGTTGCCTCTAAGAGATCGGAAATTCTCCAGCAATCCTCAGTTAGTATGCAAGTGGCATAGAACATTTTTTTTTTTGTGAAACTCAATGAAGGCCAATTTTTTATTTTATTAAAAACTGGTGAGCTCCGCCTTTTACATACTTTAACACCCTTCCAGATTTAACTGATTCTGACCTTTCTTCCATAAAGGCCTTACCGAAAATAACCTGCAAAGAAAGTGCCGGTGAGCTTTTATGCAATAAGAATTTTGTGTTAACTGGGCTTGGACGGCTCCCCATAAGCGCTTGTGCTCTATATTTATTAATTACCATTACATCTTATTATATATTCGCTGCTGACAATTATCCCTCCTTTCTCTCTTTTTCCTTGTAGCTATTCTACAGATATGAGTCAGAAAGAGTTTAAAGATGAGCTTACGCTTGTTTGCTGCACAAAGGAAAGAAAGGCGTTCCGTGAAAAGACATCGCAATGAAGCTTCAATCGCCCAATCATCCACTCACCAATCAACCGATGACGTTTATGAATCAACCGCAACTTTATCCCATGAAAGGACCATATCAGGGTCTCTTTCCACTGAAGAACAACAGCTTTCCTGTTCTTCTCCTACTCCAACTTTACAATACTTAACCCTATTTTCTACTTCACAGGAAACTCTTAAGTATCTCCTTTCATGACTTCCCTCTCTAGACATGACACTTTTAACCATCCCATAATGTCTTCTATATCCCATCTACCTTTCTCTATAATAAATATGATTACTCTACATTACGTCCTTTGGCAATGCCTCATTTGACCGGCAATCTTCCCTCTTCCCAAGTTATTTTGGCCAATTCCATTAGGGCTTTTGCTATCCCTGTCTTATCAACAGCAAACACGCTAGCCATTAATTTTAATGTCCCCAGTTATGAAGAAATTCCACCTATATCAAAGAAGAAAATCCCTACTTCTGCTGGCCTCTCCTCCAGTCAAGCTATGAACATTGGTATTCCCCTGGATACTTCCTTTCATGTTACTCCCAATCGTTTGATGTGCAACTTGGTTGCCACCAACCTTATCTTGTTTACCCTGTTTATGATGAATTCATGAAAAAGCAAATTGATCATGATTTAGAAAAGGATGTCTCATTTGGGATTCGTATGGTATTATCCTGACACCTTATTCACATCACACTCCTTCTCTTTTCCTATTATTATTACTGTTATTCCATAACAACTTGTTTTGTCCAGGTTTTTTCTGCAGTATGAAACAACAAAAGGCCCTGGCAAGAGCACTGCAAAAAGCTCCAAGATCAACATGAAAAATTTCTTGTTGAGAAAGAACAACTCCGAAAATCTATCTATGAGCAGATAGAATCCCTAAACTAACAGCAAACTAGGCTTTCTGCAATAAAAACTCAGCTAGAAGAAATTACTGCTAAGTATTATGTAGCCTTGGATGAACAAAAATCCCTTTGCCAAACCTTAGACGATTCCACCAACCTCCTGAATGTCAAGGACATAGACCTAAAAGGTAAAGATGAAATTATAGCCTCCAAAAACAAAGAGCTAGCAAGTAAAGCCATACTCTTGCCAAGAAGAGAAAATTGCTAGACAAATGGCGACGCGTTCTTTCTACAAAAGGCAATTCAGGATCTCAAGCGATCTCCTGACTTTGAAGATTTAAGAAATAGCTTGCTGGTAATAGGTCGTTGAATGGGAATGCAAGCAGCTAAAGAGTGGCTACAGGCTAAAGGACCAAATCCATATGCTAATAGACTTCCTTATTCCGCTAGTGATGATGACCTGTCTAGTGAAAAGGAAGAAGAGACAGAAGACGTCCTGGAAGACTCTGATTAATTTACAGTCTCTTCAATTTGCAAAATATCTATTTGTAACTTTTGTGAACAACTTCCATTCTATTGGTGCTCTTGAACTTCTTTTTCAATTCTCTTATTAGAACAAGTTTAATTTCATACTAGGAAAACTATCATTTTGCTAATTACACAATACATTATTCAAAGGATTTCCTTTCTTTGCCTTGGTATTTTGTTCTTCAAGTTTGATTGTGTTAACAAAGTTCTTCCTGGCATACTTTGACCCAACGTTTTACACCTGTGTCCTAGCTAAACAACTTAAACTTACGTTTTGATCAAGCAACTCTAATTCGTGCTTTGGTTAAGCAACTTGAGTCTGCGCTATGGGTTAAGCGATTTAAGTTTGCGCTTTGGGGTCAGCAACTTAAGTTTGCACTTCGGAGAT